>JANJGN010001448.1:0-140220 GCA_026770705.1 Isurus oxyrinchus
TCAGCTCGACGCGCTCTCCATCCTCTCCGATATCTCAGCTCTGCGCGCTCTCCCCATCTCCGATATCTCAGCTCGACGCGCTCTCCATCCTCTCCGATATCTCAGCTCGACGCGCTCTCCCACCACTCTCCGATATCTCAGCTCGACGCGCTCTCCCCATCCAATATCTCAGCTCGACGCGCTCTCCCCATCTCCAATATCTCAGCTCGACGTGCTCTCCCCATCTCCAATATCTCAGCTCGACGCGCTCTCCCCATCTCCAATATCTCAGCTCGACGCGCTCTCCCCATCTCCAATATCTCAGCTCGACGCGCTCTCCCCCTACTCCCCGATATCTCAGCTCGACGCGCTCTCCCCATCTCCAATATCTCAGCTCGACGCGCTCTCCCCATCCAATATCTCAGCTCGACGCGCTCTCCCCATCTCCAATATCTCAGCTCGACGCGCTCTCCCCATCTCCAATATCTCAGCTCGACGCACTCTCCTCATCTCCAATATCTCAGCTCGACGCGCTCTCCCCATCCAATATCTCAGCTCGACGCGCTCTCCCCATCTCCGATATCTCAGCTCGACGCGCTCTCCCCATCTCCAATATCTCAGCTCGACGCGTTCTCCCCATCTCCAATATCTCAGCTCGACGCGCTCTCCCCATCTCCGATATCTCAGCTCGACGCGCTCTCCCCATCTCCGATATCTCAGCTCGACGCGCTCTCCCCATCTCCGATATCTCAGCTCGACGCGCTCTCCCCCATCTCCAATATCTCAGCTCGACGCGCTCTTCCCATCTCCGATATCTCAGCTCGACGCGCTCTCCCCATCTCCAATATCTCAGCTCGACACGCTCTCCCCATCTCCGATATCTCAGCTCGACGCGCTCTCCCCATCTCCGATATCTCAGCTCGACGCGCTCTCCCCATCTCCGATATCTCACCTCGACGCGCTTTCCCCATCTCCAATATCTCAGCTCGACGCGCTCTCCCCATCTCCGATATCTCAGTTCGACGCGCTCTGCCCATCTCCGATATCTCAGCTCGACGCGCTCTCCCCATCTCCAATATCTCAGCTCGACGCTCTCTCCCCATCTCCAATATCTCAGCTCGACGCGCTCTCCCCATCTCCGATATCTCAGCTCGACGCGCTCTCCCCATCTCCAATATCTCAGCTCGACGCTCTCTCCCCATCTCCAATATCTCAGCTCGACGCGCTCTCCCCATCTCCAATATCTCAGCTCGACGCTCTCTCCCCATCTCCAATATCTCAGCTCGACGCGCTCTCCCCATCCAATATCTCAGCTCGACGCGCTCTCCCCATCTCCAATATCTCAGCTCGACGCGCTCTCCCCATCTCCAATATCTCAGCTCGACGCACTCTCCCCCATCTCCGAGATCTCAGCTCGACGCGCTCTCCCCATCTCCAATATCTCAGCTCGACGCGCTCTCCCCATCTCCAATATCTCAGCTCGACGCACTCTCCCCATCCAATATCTCAGCTCGACGCGCTCTCCCCATCTCCGATATCTCAGCTCGACGCGCTCTCCCCATCTCCGATATCTCAGCTCAGCGCGCTCTCCCCATCTCCGATATCTCAGCTCAGCGCGCTCTCCCCATCTCCGATATCTCAGCTCAGCGCGCTCTCCCCATCTCCGATATCTCAGCTCAGCGCGCTCTCCCCATCTCCGATATCTCAGCTCAGCGCGCTCTCCCCATCTCCGATATCTCAGCTCGACACAATCCCCCTCCACCCCCGCCCCCCGATACCTCCACCTGAGTGTTCCCGCCTCCCCGTCCCCCCAGTGGAAAGAAAAGCATAATCGGTTAAAGTCACCTCTGTGCCGTAGCCCTCAGAGTTGCTTGTGCCATTGGCCGGGCTGCACGCTGGCGGTCCGGGATCTTCCTCTGCCATTGCAATGGGTTCCATTGGTGCCTGCAGGAAGGACAGACAGACAGGCGGCCATCAGTGTGAGCTAGGGAGAGCCGGCTGACCCAGAGCCTGCAGTGATGTCACATCAGTCAGATCAGGAGAGGCGGTGGCGCAACGGTCATGTCGCTGGGCTAGTAATCTGGAGACCCCAGGGTGGGGGGGGGGGGGGGGGGGGTAGGAAACGGTGTGGGGTTCAAATCCCACCCATTGGCAGCCGGTGAAATTTAAATTCAATTCATAAAATCGGGAATTACGAAGCCAGTTTCAGTCACAGGGACCGTGACAACCGTCACCGATTGTCATAAAAAAAATCCCCATCTGGTTCACTCATGTTCTCCCCCCCCCGCTTTAAGGAAGGAGGAAATCTGCCGTCCTTACACGTGACTCTCGACAACCACCCCCCCACCCCGTCCCCTCGCCCAACCCACAGCAACATGGTTGACTCCTGCCCCCTCTGAAATGGCCAAGCAAGACAGTCAGTTCAAGGGGCAATTAGGGATGTGGGGAAAGGGTGGAGGGCAACAAATGCCCACGTCCCGTGAAAAGCTGTGCACTTGTTGCTTGGCGTCTCAAAAATCGCTCTCTTCCAGAGCACGAACCTAGGGCTTCAAGAATAAGACAATTAAAGTCTCTTTCAGACACACACAGACACACACGGCATACAGTACCGGACAGGCGGAATCATTCCTCGCTTTCAGATCCCTCTGTGGTCTTGTTCCCACCCCATCCCTATCTCTGGAAACTCCTCCGGCCCCACGACCCTCCGAGATCTCCGGGACCCTCCAATTCCGGCCTCTCGAGCGTGTACCCCTCCTCCCACCCCACCCAAATCGAACGCTCCGCCATTGGCGGGTGTGCCTTCAGCTACCTGGGCTCCCCGAGCTCTGGAATTTCCCCTCCCTGAACCGCTCCGCACCCCCCTCCTCTAAGACGCTCCTTAAAATCTGCATCTTTGACTGAGCTGTCGGTCGCCTGGCCTCACATCCCCTTACGTGGCTCCGTCACCGCCCCCGTGAAGTGCGTTCGCCTGCGTTAATTGTGTTAAAAGGCGCTAGGCGAATGCAAGTTGTTGGTGTCCGCATTCAAGGGGCTGGCGCGGACGCTTGGGGGGACACAGCGGCAGAAGGTGGAAGTCAAACGTTCCCTTTCATACGCTGTGGATTGCACATGCACAGGGACTGACAGACACGGACACCAACAGATGGGGAGTGAATCATTCCCTTCCACCCGCACTGTCAGAGGCACACACACACACGCACAGACACCTTATGGCATCAAGCGGGAGTGAACCCTTCCCCCTTATACCCACTGTGCACCCCCAACACCCTAAAACACAGAAGCTTTTAAGTCACTGACGCAAAGGGGACTAAGGCTACTCCACCCCCAAAACCATGCAGTAAGGGGAAGGCAGCGAGGGGAGGTGGTTCAAGAACTCCTCCACATGAGCCTGACCTGCAAAGTCACAGCCTGCAGAAGGCTGACAAGCGGGGAAGGGCTGACGGCTGACGTCACCTGACAGACGCCGTCTGCAGTGCCTCGAGGGACTGACAGGGCAGGGTATTATTAGAACACTTGTGCGCCCGTGAGCAGCCACAGACCCCACCGCAGGGACCAGCGACTGGAGGCTAGCGCGCACACTGAGGGAAGGGACGAAGGGGAAGGATTGGAAACTTGTTTTAAAAAGGCAGAGGATTATGATGAATGTGGAACGCTTGAATGGGGCTTGGTGGGGGGGGGGGGGGGGGGAGTAGGAGACAGAGCTTTGCAAAAGATAACGGGACAAACGTACACAAATATATATATACATATGCACACACACGTATATAGACTCTGAAAAAAAGTAGGAGAACGGAGGTGGTGGTGACAGCGCTTTCAGAGAGAGGGTGGGGGGGGACAAGTGGGGAAAGGGGCTGACCCGCAGAGCTTGCTCAAGAGGGTTAAACCGGAGAATAAATCGGGCCGAGAGCTACGAGGCTCCCTACCCCTCCTACCCCCTCCCTGAGAGTGGGACAGGCTGTGTTAGTGAGTGAGGAGATGGTATCTGAGAGTGGGACAGGCTGTGTGTTAGTGAGGGAGGAGCTGGTATCTGAGAGTGGGTCAGGCTGTGTTAGTGAGGGAGGAGCTGGTATCTGAGAGTGGGACAGGCTGTGTGTTAGTGAGGGAGGAGCTGGTATCTGAGAGTGGGACAGGCTGTGTGTTAGTGAGGGAGCAGCTGGTATCTGAGAGTGGGACAGGCTGTGTGTTAGTGAGGGAGGAGCCAGTATCAGAGAGTGGGACAGGCTGTGTGTTAGTGAGTGAGGAGATGGTATCTGAGATTGCAATAGGCTGTGTGTTAATGAGGGAGGAGCTGGTATCTGAGAGTGGGACAGGCTGTGTTAGTGAGGGAGGAGCTGGTATCTGAGAGTGGGACAGGCTGTGAGTTAGTGAGGGTGGAGCTGGTATCTGAGAGTGGGACAGGCTGTGTGTTAGTGAGGGTGGAGCTGGTATCTGAGAGTGGGACAGGCTGTGTGTTAGTGAGGGAGGAGCTGGTATCTGAGAGTGGGACAGGCTGTGTGTTAGTGAGGGAGGAGCTGGTATCTGAGAGTGGGACAGGCTGTGTGTTAGTGAGGGAGGAGTTGGTATCTGAGAATGGGACAGGCTGTGTGTTAGAGAGGGAGGAGCTGGTATGAGAGTGGGACAGGCTGTATGTTAGTGAGGGAGGAGCTGGTATCTGAGGGGGGGACAGGCTGTGTGTTAGTGAGGGAGGAGCTGGTATCTGAGAGTGGGACGGACTCTGTGTTAGTGAGGGAGGAGCTGGTATGAGGGTGGGACAGGCTGTGTGTTAGTGAGGGAGGAGCTGGTATCTGAGAGTGGGACAGGCTGTGTATTAGTGCGGGAGGAGCTGGTATCTGAGAGTGGGACAGGCTGTGTGTTAGTGAGGGAGGAGCTGGTATCTGAGAGTGGGACAGGCTGTGTGCTAGTGAGGGAGGAGCTGGTATCTGACAGTGGGACAGGCTGCATGTTAGTGAGGGAGGAGCTGGTATCTGAGAGTGGGACAGGCTTTGTGTTAGTGAGGGAGGAGCTTGTATCTGAGAGTGGGACAGGCTGTGTGTTAGTGAGGGAGGAGCTGGTATCTGAGAGTGGGACAGGCTGTGTGTTAGTGAGGGAGGAGCTGGTATCTGAGGGTGGGACAGGCTGGGTGTTAGTGAGGGAGGAGCTGGTATCTGAGGGTGGGACAGGCTATGTGTTATTGAGGGAGGAGCTGGTATCTGAGTGTGGGACAGGCTGTGTGTTAGTGAGGGAGGAGCTGGTATCTGAGAGTGGGATAGGCTGTGTGTTAGTGAGGGAGGAGCTGATATCTGAGAGTGGGACAGGCTATGTGTTATTGAGGGAGGAGCTGGTATCTGAGTGTGGGACAGGCTGTGTGTTAGTGAGGGAGGAGCTGGTATCTGAGAGTGGGACAGGCTGTGTGTTAGTGAGGGAGGAGCTGGTATCTGATAGTGGGACAGGCTGTGTGTTAGTGAGGGAGGAGCTGGTATCTGAGAGTGGGACAGGCTGTGTGTTAGTGAGGGAGGAGCTGGTATCTGAGAGTGGGACAGGCTGTGTGTTAGTGAGGGAGGAGCTGGTATCTGATAGTGGGACAGGCTGTGTGTTAGTGAGGGAGGAGCTGGTATCTGAGAGTGGGACGTGCTGTGTGTTAGTGAGGGAGGAGCTGGTATCTGAGAGTGGGACAGGCTGTGTGTTAGTGAGGGAGGAGCTGGTATCTGGGAGTGGAACAGGCTATGAATGTGCTGTTAAGAAGGTGGGGTGGTGAGCAGTATTTTTGAGAGATTGACAGGCACCCTTTTTCTTGACAAGTGCCCAGATCCTGATGGACTTCATCCCAGCGTCTTAAAGAAGTGGCTAGTGAGATAGTTGACACGCTGGTTTTAATTTTCCAAAATACCCTAGATTTGGGGAAGGTACCATTAGATTGGAAAATGGTCAATTTAACTCCCTTATTCAAAGGAACGGAGACAGAAAGCAGGAAACAACAGGCCTTAGGGAAAATGTCTGAAGCCTTATTAAGGATGTTATAACAGGGCACTTGGAAAAATTCAATGCAATCAGGCAGAGTCCACATGGTTTTGTGAAAGAGAAATCATGTTCAACCAATTTATTAGTGCTTTGATGCAGTCAAATGTGGTGTGGATAAAGGGAACTGGTGGATGTGCTGTATTTAGATTTCTAGAAGACATTTGATAAGGTGTCAGAAAAAAAGTTCATTGTGGAAAATAAAAGCTCATGGTGTAGGTGGTAACTTTATTGGCATGGATAGAAGATTGGCTCGCTAACAGGAAGTAGAGAGTAAGCATAAATGGATCATTTTCTGGCTGGCAAGATGGGATGTGCCAGAGGGATCAGTGCTAGGGCCTCAACTTTTTACAGTTTATATGGATACAGTTTGGATGAAGGGACTGTAAGGTATGGTTGCTAAATTTGCTGATGACACAAAGATAGGTTGGAAAGTCAGTTATGAAGAGGACATAAGGAGGTTATAAAGGGAAAGATCTTGGAAATAGGGTATAATGTGGGACAATGTGAAATTGTCCATTTTGGCAGGAAGAATAAGAAATATATCTAAACTGTAAGAGATTGCAGAGCTCTGAGATGCAGAGGGATCTGGGTGTCTTAGTGCGTGAATCACAAAAGGTTCGTGCATAGGGACAGCAGGTGATAAGGAAAGCAAATAGAATATTATCATTTATTGCGAGGGGAATTGAATACAAAAGTAAGGAGGTTTGCTTTAGTTATACAGGGGATTGACACCATACCTTGAGTACTGGTCTCTTTATTCAAGGAGGGATATAAAACGTGTCGGAAGCAGTTCAGAAAAGGACTAATACCAGGGATGGGCAGCCTGTCTTATGAGGGAAGGTTGGACAGGCCGGGCTTGTATCCGCTGGAGTTTAGAAGAGTAAGAGGTGATTTGATTGAAACCTTTCAGATCCTGAGGGGTCTTGACAGGGCGGATGTGGAGAGGATGTTTCCTCTTGTGGGAGAATCTAGAACGGGGTTGAGAGGGGGCGGGGTGGGGCTCGCTGTTTAAAAATAAGGGGGTCGCCCATTTAGGACGGAGAGGAGAAATTTTTTTTTGAGGGCGGCGAGTCTTTGGGAAACTCGAAAGGCGGTGGGAGGAGACTCTTGGGATATTTTTAAGGCAGAGTTGGATAGGTTCGTGATGAGCGAGAAGGGGGGGGTGAAAGGATATTGGGGGGGCGGTGGGGATTAGGCAGGAATGTGGGGCTGAGGTTACAGTTGGATCAACCCCGCCATCTTATTGAATGGCGGGGGACAGGCTGGAGGGGCTGAGTGGCCTCCTCCTGCTCCTAATTCTGATGTATTGTGCAGCTGTTCCACTGGCATCTGCTGACCTGAAGCTCCGCTCTGACAGTACCTCAGCTCGTCAACCTCCGCCCAACCCAACCCGGGGGTGGGGGGGGGTGTCTTCCACTTTCCCCCCACCGCCCTGCCCCACTCTGCGAAGTCTCCGGTGGCTGCGAGACCCACGTGTTAACCCTGCTGCTTTCTCTCTCTCTCTCACACACGCAGGTGCCTCAGCTCAGCCACTTGAGTTTGGAGAGCAGCCGATGCTTGAGAGTTGAGCGTAACTCTTTCGAGTTAAAACCAATAAAACCAAATTAACAAAATTGGGATAACTCAGGCACAGCCCCTAATTCAGGTCAGCTGTAAAACCAAGAACAAAGTTTAAAGGAACCTTATAAACTTTAAATCAAAATGTGATTAAAAGGGTCAACAAAACACCCAGTTCCCCGCGGAGAGCTGAGCGTAGTTGAAGTGCTAGTGCAGAGCAGTTTAATAAGTCCAATAAAAGAATTAGTTTTTACCCCCCCCTCAGTGTGGTGCAGGCTCCGTCTGTTCGCGTGGTCTGATCTGAATTTGTGGCACGGGGCCGACAGCTGCCGTGGGCGGGGGGGGGGGGGGGGGGGTGGGGGGGCAACAGCTGCCGGGGGGCATTGTTGGACAGCTGCTTCAAGGAGCCGGCGCAGCCAGAGCGGGCTGAATGGCCTCGATCTCCGAGTCGCAGGATGGCAGCGGCGCAGGGAGGCCTATTCGGCCCTTCGTGGCTGTGTTGGCTCTCCCGACGGGCAGCACACCCGGTGCCCATTCTCCCCATAGCCCTGCCCGTTCTTCCTATCCAGGTAATAATCCGATTCCGCCCCCGCCCCACCAACCTCATGTGCCCCCATCCCCAAACTCTCCAGCTGAAAGAGGTTCGCTGATGATCGCGCGACGTTCAGCACGTCACTGTCGAGGACGCCCGGCGGAGAGGGTCACTCACCGCCTTGAAGCGCGTCTTCAGGCAGCCCGGCCTCGGGCGGGACCCGTGTCGGAGGCTCTTCGTCTCCGGCAGGTTCTGGCCGACCGTCAACGTCTCGCAGCACTGCTGAACGACAAAGGGCAGGGGGGGTGGTTTTTTTTAGTCAGGACGGCATTCCGGGCCGGCCTCCCATCCAGGAACGCCGCACGCACTCGCCCCACTCCCCCGCGCTCGCTCCAACCCTGGGCAGCCCCGTATCCTAACGCTCCCATCACCCCCCGGGCAGGCCTTTGACAGAGCAATCCCGAATCTAATACGCCTGCCCCACACTCCCCCACCCACCCATCTCCTCCCCCTCCCCTGCCCCACACCACCACCCCCCCCATAACCCTGTATCAATCCCAAACTAATCCCACTTGCCCCGCTCTCTCCCCATAGCCCTGTCTCAATCCCAAACTAATCCCACTGCCCCGCTCTCTCCCCATAGCCCTGTCTCAATCCCAAACTAATCCCTCTGCACTGCTCTCTCCCCATAGCCCTGTATCAATCCCAAACTAATCCCACTGTCCTGCTCTCTCCCCATAGCCCTGTATCAATCCCAAACTAATCCCACTGCCCCACTCCCTCTCCATATCCCTGTATCAATCCCAAACTAATCCCACTGCCCCGCTCTCTCCCCATAGCCCTCTCAATCCCAAACTAATCCCACTGCCCCGCTCTCTCCCCATATCCCTGTATCAATCCCAAACTAATCCTACTGCCCCACTCCCTCCCCATATCCCTGTATCAATCCCAGACTAATCCCACTGCCCTGCTCTCTCCCCATAGCCCTGTATCAATCCCAAACTAATCCCACTGCCCCGCTCTCTCCCCATTGCCCTGTATCAATCCCAAACTAATCCCACTGCCCCGCTCTCTCCCCATAGCCCTGTATCAATGTAAAAGTAATCCCACTGCCCCGCTCTCTCCCCATAGCCCTGTATCAATCCCAAACTAATCCCACTGCCCCGCTCTCTCCCCATAGCCCTGTATCAATCCCAAACTAATCCCACTGTCCCGCTCCCTCCCCATAGCCCTGTATCAATCCCAAACTAATCCCACTGCCCCGCTCTCTCCCCATAGCCCTGTATCAATCCCAAGATAATCCCATTGTCCCGCTCTCTCCCCATTGCCCTGCATCAATCCCAAACTAATCCACTGCTCCGCTCTCTCCCCATAGCCCTGTATCAATCCCAAACTAATCCCACTGCCCTGCTCCCTCCCCATAGCCCTGTATCAATCCCAAACTAACCCCACTGCCCCGCTCTCTCCCAATACCCGTCTCAATGCCAAACTAATCCCTGTCCCGCGCTCTCCCCATAGCCCTGTATCAATCCCAAACTAATCCCACTGCCCCGCTCTCTCCCCATAGCCCTGTATTAATCCCAAACTAATCCCACTGCTCCGCTCTCTCCCCATAGCCCTGTATCAATCCCAAACTAATCCCACTGCCGCACTCCCTCCCCATAGCCCTGTATCAATGTAAAACTAATCCCACTGCCCCGCTCTCTCCCCATAGCCCTGTATCAATCCCAAACTAATCCCACTGCCCCACTCTCTCCCCATAGCCCTGTATCAATCCCAACCTAATCCCACTGTCCCACTCTCTCCCCCTAGCCCTGTATCAATCCAAAACTAATCCCACTGCCCCGCTCTCTCCCCATAGCCCTGTATCAATCCCAAACTAATCCCACTGCCCCGCTCTCCCCATAGCCCTGTATCAATGTAAAACTAATCCCACTGCCCCACTCTCTCCCCATAGCCCTGTATCAATCCCAAACTAATCCCACGGCCCCGCTCTCCCCATAGCCCTGTATCAATCCCAAACTAATCCCACTGCCCCACCCTCTCCCCATAGCCCTGTATCAATGTAAAACTAATCCCACTGCCCCGCTCTCTCCCCATAGCCCTGTATCAATCCCAAACTAATCCCACTGCCCCGCTCTCTCCCCATAGCCCTGTATCAATCCCAAACTAATCCCACTGCCCCACTCTCTCCACATAGCCCTGTATCAATCCCAAACTAATCCCACTGCCCCGCTCTCTCCCCATAGCCCTACATCAATCCCAATCTAATGCCGCTCTGTCCCCATAGCCCATTATCAATTCCAAACTAATCCCACTGCCCAGTCTCTCCCCATAGCCCTGTTTCAATCCCAAACTAATCCCACTGCCCCGCTCTCTCCCCATAGCCCTGTATCAATCCCAAACTAATCTCACTGCCCCACTCTCTCCCCATAGCCCTGTATCAATGTAAAAACTAATCCCACTGTCCCGCTCTCTCCCCATAGCCCTGTATCAATCCCAAACTAATCCCACTGCCCCACTCTCCCCATAGCCCTGTATCAATCCCAAACTAATCCCACTGCCCCGCTCTCTCCCCATAGCCCTGTATCAATCCCAAACTAATCCCACTGCCCCGCTTTCTCCCCATAGCCCTGTATCAATCCCAAACTAATCCCACTGTCCACGCTCTCTCCCCATAGCCCTGTATCAATCCCAAACTAATCCCACTGCCCCGCTCTCTCCCCATAGCCGTGTATCAATCCCAAACTATTCCCACTGCCCTGCTCTCCCCCTAGCCCTGTATCAATCGCAAACTATTCCCACTGCCCTGCTCTCTCATCTTCCTGTATCAATCTCAAATTAATTCCCCCGCTCTCTCCCCATCGCCCTGTATCAATCCCAAATTAATCCCACTCCCCCGCTCTCTCCCCATCGCCCTGTCTCAATCCCAAATTAATCCCACTGCCCGCGCTCTCCCCATCGCCCTGTCTCATTCCCAAACTAATCCAACTCACACCTTTGCAGAGTGTATACCCTTCCCCAGTCGCTGCCCAGCTTCCATTCCCCTTCCCCCTCCACCTCTGAGGATAGATGAACGGGTAGGGACGGGAGGGTTGCGGCAGGGTGGGGTGGGGGTGAGTTGAGGGGGTGGGGTGGGGCAGAGGTGGAGTTGGGGGTGGGTGGGGGGGGGGGGGTGTCAGCCCAGCAGAGCATGAGAAGAATAAGCGAGATCAAGTGGCAGCCTTACCCCGCTCCCACCGGCGACTTCCATAACCGGCCGCTGGTCGCTCTCTTTCCCCAGAGCAGAGCTGGGGCACAGCTGTGCTGGAGTTAAATATAGGAACACTTGCTAATTGGGAGGTTTGCCTCCGCAGCTATCGCATCTGACAAGTCAGAGGACATCACATGTATTTATAGAGCCAGCACGCAGTAATCCCACCCCCTCGGCCTGACTTAGCTCAGCTCGGAGAAGGGCAAGGCAGCAGAGACTGGGTTGGGGGGTGGGGGAAGACGAGGGACTAGTAACCCAGAGGCCCCGGGCTAACACACGTGCTGCCCCCCACAGACCCGCGGCGACGTGTGTTCAACTCTCAACTTACCTGGGCGGGCTGTTCTGCCGTGGGCAGTGCCCGTTCCAGTTGGGCGTGGTACTCCTTGACCAGCCGGGGACAGCCCAGCAGGTTCTCAATGGGCTCCCAGGAGTTGGCCTTGGGGCTGTAGCCCTTCCACTTCAGCAAGTACTCCACGCCCCCCTCCATGTAGCGGGAATTCAGGATGGATTCCACCTGTAGGACAGACACACGGAGGTTACGCTATCACCTCACCGCCGCCGATTCACCATCGCTTGCTCGGTCGGAGCCACTCACCCAGCCTCGGGCCTGCGTCGGTCAAGCGCAACTCAGCTGCCGGGGTGGGTCAAAGGGGCAGCTTCAGGTTAGGGAGTCACTGTTCCTGCCGGTGTCCGCGGAGGTCGAGTTATTAAAAAAAAACATATTGCGTCACGGGACGTGGGAGTCGCGGGCCGGGCCCAGCTTTTTTGCTGCCCGTCTCTCGTCGCCCCTTAAAAAGGTGGCGGTGAGCTGCCATCTGGGACCGCTGCAGCCCGCGTGCTGTTAGGTGCACCCGCTGCGCTGTTAGGGAGGGCGTTCCCAGGATTTGGACCCGGCAGCCGTGAAGGGACGGCCGTTATATTTCCAAGTTGGGATGGTGAGTGTGGCTCGGAGGGGAACTTCCAGGCAGTAGTGTTCCCCGTGCGTCTGCTGCCCTCGTCCTTCTGGATGGTAGCGGTCATGGCTTTGGAAGGCGCTGACGAAGGAGCCTCGGTGAGTTGCTGCAGTGCATCTTGTAGATGGTACACACACTGCTGCCGCTGTGCGTCGGTGGTGGAGGGAGTGAACGTTTGTGGATGGGGTGCCGATCGAGCAGGGGCTGCTTTGTCCCTGACGGCGTCGAGCTTCTCGAGTGTTGTGGGAGCTTGCTGTGCTCCCCCGAACGAGGTTACCGGAACGTGGCAGGCAGCGAGATGGCGGCTCAGCGCCCCCTTTCTCAAGGGGCAATTAGGGATGGGCCACGTGTGGCAAACGAATCAGAAAAGTCGACGCACCGCAGCGGTGACGCGCCTTGCGTGACAGGAGGATCACACCATCGGAAACGCTAACAGCTCAGCCAGGGGAGGGTGCCTCCTGCACTGCAGCACTCCCTCAGTGCCCGCCAGGGTCTGTCCTGGATTACGGTGAGGGGGGGGGTGCGCAGGGGCTCACTTTTCATGCGGCCCCTTCGATCACGTTTGACATCTCGTCCGTGGGACGTCGACTTGTAAATTTTCAAAACCCTTTCAGAATTCGTCTTAAAAGTCAGGTTTATAAAACCCCAGGTTGACAAATTAAAACCAAGTTAAGCATAAAAACATTTTAAAGTAGAAATGTCTAGTTTTTTCCCTCTCACATCTACTAATATTGCAGCGATGGCATCACCTAGTTTCAGACTAACAAAATTACTAGTTACTGATTATTTAAGAACTGATAAACCGGTTACTACTTGAAGTGACAGGCTTTAAATGTTGGCTAACCCATTTGTGTACTTCAAAAGTCTGATGGCTTAAAAAGTGAGCAGCCACTAGTAATAGGAGTGGAAAGTTAAGTTTTTTTTTAAAAGCATCAATAACTTATTGTGTGTCAACAAAGGTTAACATCACTGGTGGTGTCACAGCACCAAACAAACGGTCGGTTACCCAGGCAACACCTTTACGTGACCTCAAAGGTTTTTTTTTTAAAAAGGAAACATTTACACACTTCGCTAGTTAGCCGCTTGTGAACCTTGCGAACATCGATGACTCACTGTGCACGCACAAGCGTTAACATCGCCAGCGAGCGGCACCAGCCAAGGCTAATTGTTGGTTAACCCTGGCATTCCCTTTACGTGGCCTGCCAAGGTTTCTGTTAAGGTTTCTGCAAACTTAGCCAGTTAACCTAGTTAGTGGTTTGTGAATGGGCGAACATCACTCAACTGCACGGCAAAGGTTAACGTCACTAGTTAGCAGTGGCACCCACCAACAAACGAGCGCAGGTCAACGTCACTATCTAGCAGCAGCACCGACCAGCAAACGAACACAGGTCGTCACTAGTTAGCGGCAGCACCAACAAACGAACGCAGGTCAATGTCCCTAGCTAGCAGTGGTGCCAACCAGCAAACGAACGCAAGTCGACACTAGTTAGCAGCCGCACCGACCAACAAACGAACGGTCAACGTCACTAGTTAGCGGTGGCGCCGCTGACCAACCAACGAATGCGGGGCAACCTCACTAGTTAGCGGCGGCGCCGCTGACCAACCAACGAACGCGGGTCAACGTCACTAGTTAGCGGCGGCGGTGCCAACCAACCAACGAACGTGGGTCAACGTCACTAGTTAGCGGCGGCGGTGCCGACCAACCAACGAACGCGGGTCAACGTCACTAGCTAGCGGCGGCGCCAACCGGCAAACGAACCCCAGGTCGTCATTTAGTTAGCGGCGGCGCCGACCAGCAAACCGACGGTCGACGTCACTAGTTAGCGGCATCGCCGCCGGGCCACAAAAGAACGTTAAACTCACCTAACTAGTTAGCCGGTGGGTAAGTTTTACCAGCCTGCTAGTTAACAACCCCGGTTGGCCGTGACAAGTGATAACTTTTTGCTTTGGGTGGGTGGGTGGGTGGGTTGCGGGGGCCCAAAAGTTAGTGGGAGTCAGGACTAGTGGAGTGCTAGTTTAGCTAGTTAAGGGGGCAGTTTGGAAGGTGTGTGTGTGTGTGTGTGTTGTGTGTGGTGGGGGTTGGAAGGCAGCGACCCCCCACCCCCCCACCCCCGGGGTTTACCTCGTACTCGGGTCCGCGCGCCGAGTGCTCGCTGCTGGAGCTCGAGCCCCTCCGGCACCGGCCGGCGGCCCTGGGGTCGCGGCGGACGTTCAGCTGACTGACCGCGAGCGGGCGGCCGCGGCGGCCTTTGCGCATCTTCCCTCTCCCCCTGTCTCTGTCCCTGTCTCGCGCTCGCCTCTCTCTCTCTCTCTCTGCTGGCTCCTCCCTCTCGCTGCAGCACCGAAGGGCCCCTCCAACCACAACAAGGGCGACGATGACTGACTGCCTGATGACTGACTGACCAGACAGCCACCCTCCCTGCCGCTGCCACCTCCTCTTCCCTCTCCCTTCACCCCCAAAGCAGCACCGACCACCGGGGCACTGACTGCGCAACGGTGGGGCGGCCGGCCCACCCCGCCCTTTATAAAGGCCCAGCGGCGCCCCGCCCCCCCCCTCCCATTGTTAGGTCACGGCCAGATCAGGCCAATCAGGAGGGGCGAGGCGGGTCTGAGGTTGGGGGGGGGGGGGGGGGGGGGGGGGGGGGGGGGGGGGTAGGAGTTGTGTTCAGTGTGTGATGATTGGTTCAAGGCGTTGAGTGGGCGGGGTGGAGACGGGGCTTGCCGGCGTGGACACGCCCACCCCCGCCTCTTGTGACGTCACAAGGGGAGGGGGCGGGGATTTTTTTTTTTGGCGGCCCGCCCCCCCCCCTCCTCCTTCACTCATGAGGGAGATGGAGGTGGGGGTGGGGGAAGGGAGGGATTGGCAGTTTTTATTTGGTCGAGTTGGGGGGGGGGTCCCCCCACACACCACCCCCCCCCCCCCACCCCCAACGACCACCACCCCCATAACCGTCACTCACCCACATCGCCGTCTGGCGCGCCAACCGACTGCAAACACGCCCGGGCCCCACCTGGCGGGCCATGCGAGATCCCATGGGTGGCAGGAGAGAGAGAGAGAGAGAGAGAGTTGGGGGGAGGGGGGGGTGTGGGGGTGGGGAGAGACGGACAGCGGGGTCGTCCCACCTGGCCAGAGGGGAGGGAGGGTTGCTGGGCCGGGAACTCAGTAACACAAGAATTAGGAGCAGGAGTAGGCCATTCGGCCCCTCGAGCCTGCTCCACACCCCCCCTGCCCCATTCGATAAGATTGTGGCTGATCTAATTGCAGCCTCGACTCCACTTTCCTGCCTGTCCCTCCCTCTCCTATAACCCTCGACTCCCTCGTCGATCAAAACTCTGTCTAACTCGGCCTCGGATATATTCAGTGACCCGGCTTCCGCTGCTCTCTGTGGGGCGGGGGACTGACCCCCCCCCCCCCAAGAGAAGAAATTGCTCCTCGTCTCCCTCTTCAATGGGAGACCCCCATTATTTTTAAACTGTTCCCACCCTCATTCTCGATCCCCCCCCCACCCCCACATGAGGGGGAAACATCCTCTCAGCATCCACCCTGTCAAGCTCCCTCAGGATCTTATCTGTTTCAATAAGATCACCTCTCGTTCTTCTAAACCCCAATGGGTACCGGCCCAATCTGCTCAACCCTTCCCCATAAGACAAACCCCCTTCATCCCAGGAATCAGCTGAGTGAACCTTCTTTGAATTGCTTCCAATGCAAGTATGTCCCTCTTTAAGTAAGGAGTGCACTGCTGCTGGGTCAAAATCCTGGTCCTTCCTTCCTAACAGCATTGTGGGTGCACCTATACCACATGGACTGCACAAGAAGGCAGCTCACTACCACTTTTGTCACGAAACTATAATAATTTTCATAATACTATTGTAATTTAGTGTAAAGGTAGATTCACGGTGGGGTTTGGATTAGTTTCCCTATGTGAGTTGTGTGTGTGTGTGGGCTTTAATTGAATTATAGACAGCAAGTCTGGGTGCTCTGAGTTATCAGAATAGAAACTAGGTTTGGAATGCTAAATACGTAAACATAGCTGAAGTTTTAGAATGGGAGGTGTTAAGGACATTCGCATTTTTAGATAAACCCAGGAAGTGAATTTCAAAGAGATGGTAAGGTATTACACCTAGCCAAATAAGGCTAAGCCAAACAGCGTGTTTATTTTTCCCAAAGATTACTGATAATATGAGTGCTAAGAAAGATTTATGTTATGGGAAAAGTAAGATTACGAAAGCATATTGAAACAATGGGATTTACATTAAAAAGGGAGAAACATGTATAAAGGAGATGAGGCTATGTGTAAGGAAGAAGAAACTCTAAGGACTAACAAGTGTGAAAAGCCTCTAGCCTACAGATATCAAGTTGCTGCCTATAGCAACCAAAGATAAGAGAATTCATTTTAAATATCACTGTCCAGGGTATTGTGTGTTTTGCTTGGGACTGTTGAAATCTATGTTGTTTTACTGTTACCTTAATAGAGGTGTAACTGGGAGTTAGATTTATTAGGGGAGCCAAGAGTTATCATAGTAATAATTGGTAGACCTATGTAGGTGCTTAAAATCATTTATTTTATTAATAGAGGTTCAACTTAGTTTTGTAAAAAAACACCTCTAAGGCTCAGTTGACTTATTACTACTGAATTCAAGACACACATCTCAAATTAAAAATACAAATTGCAAAAACAGCTGTGGCAGCTGTTTCAAGTTTCCCTCTGGGATTTGAGGAGCTCAGTATTTACCATCCACTGTGCATAGCAAAATTGGGGGCTCCTTGCGGGGTGTATTTGAAACCCCTCGATTGGCTTGGAGTTGGTGAATCTTAAGGTTGCAAGCATGAGAAGCACTTTGAATTCAGGAGTTGGAGTGAGGGATTTTTAAAGTTGTGGGACTACAAAAATGGCTGTATCCATGGTTAAAACCTTTTTGGAAGTAGAGGATATAACTCTGGTTGGGTTACAAAAAACATCTAAGGGTGAGTTGGCGGATAAGTTGCAGCTGGGGTTACCTGTCGGGGCAAAGAAAGCAGGCATAGTTGTCATGAGAGCACAGCATTTGAAATTGGAAGTGTTCCTGACATTAGTGAGCCACAGCTGGAATTAGTGAGACTTCCATTCAAAATAAAGAGGCTTGAAATTGAACAAGGAAAGGAACTGAGAAAACTTGAATTGGAGGCAGACAAAAAGGGAAAAAGGAGTGGAAATGAAAAAAACTGGAACTTTTCAGGCAGCAGAAAAAGAAAGGGAATAGGAGAGATTATTCCAAAAAGAAATGGAAATCTGAAAACTTGGTCTCCAGAGGGAGAAGTTAGTAATGGAAGAGAGAACAAAGGAACGAGACTGAGAGTATCGGCTTAAAAAGTTGATTTTAAAAAGGAGACTTCAGATGCTGAGGAAAATTCCGATGAGGAGAAAACCTCTAACCTAAAACCCAGTGGGGAGATGTTTAAATTTGTAGAAGCTTTTGTAAAGTTTGAGGGAAGGGACGTATCTGAGCTGATAGATAAATGGATGAAATGCCCACAGGAAAACTGGACCTTGTTGTTACAATCTAGGTTGCTGGGTGCAGCACTGCTTCACTGTCAGAAGAAATGTTGGTGATGTGGTTTAAAGAAAGGCTATTTTGAGTGCATGTGAGTTGGTTCCTGAGGCACACAGGCAGAAATTTAGGAATATGAGAAAACAGCCTGGGCAAACTTGTACTGAATTTTGAGAGAGTAAAGCAAAGTAATTTTGACCGGTGGATACGGGCATTGAAGGTGGAGATGACATATGAAGCTCTTTGAGAAGCAATTCTCTTGGAAGAATTTAACGATTTAATTCCTTCGGTAGTGAGAACCCACGTGGAGGAGCAGAGAGTTGAAACGGCAAGACAAGCAGCAGAGATAGCTGGCGATTATGAGTTAGTTCATAGAGCTAAACCTTCTTTTCATCATCCGTTTAAATCTGAGAAGGATAGAAAGTGGGAAGGTGAAAGGAAGGTGGGTAGTGAAGGAAGAGAAGGAATTTTTTTTCTCAGAATAACAAGGAAGGTGCTGAGGGTAAAAGTGACACTCGAAAATTGAGGTGTTTTCATTGTAATAAAGTTGGACACACAAACTCAGTGTGTTAGCAATTGCAGGGAAAATCTGTTGGGGTTATTGGAGTACAGAAAAGTTCTGGAAATAAAGGTATTGTGGGTTCTGAGGTTTAGGCACAGGGAAAAAAAAGCAGTGGTTTGTGTATAGGTGAAGCAGGAAGAATCAGTGATAGATAAAGAAGTGCGAATGAGTTCACAATTTACCCAAGGGAGTTCTGGGGAGCAGGCTGCAGGAATGTTTAGAGATTTTATATGTGAGGGGAAAGTTTTTTCCATGTGTACAGGGTGGAGTAGGTAAAGATATTAAAAATTTTAAGAGACACAGGGGCTAGTCAATCCTTAATGCTGTGGGATAGTGACATTTGTGGTTCAGAGGGAGTATTGCAGAAAAAGGTGATGATAAGCGGGGTTCACGGAGATGCTAAACGCATTATATTGTGCAAGGTAAATTTAAAGAGTAAGTGGAAAACTGGTGGGGTGATTGTTGGAGTAGTGGGGAAGTTTCCCATTGCAGGGGTTCAATTTATTTTAGGTAATGATATAGCTGGGTCACAGATGTGGGTGATGCCTATGGTAGTTGAGCAGCCTGTAGAGGTGTCTTCGACAGAAGTGTTACAGAGGGAGCTTCCTGGGTTGTTACCGGGTTGTGTGATAATGAGATCACAGGCTCACAGGTTGAAACAAGGAGAAGAGGGAGTTAAAAGGCAGGGAGAGGGTGTGGAAGTCCAATTACCTGACAATGCATTTGATGAGATTGCTCAGGGAGAAAGAATGGCGAATGCAGCTGAGGTACTTAATTCAAGACAGCCAGTAGAGTTACAGAAAAGGGATCCACAAATAAGACAATCCTATCAGAAAGCTTACTTAGAAACAGAGGCAGAATGTATTCCAGAATGTTATTACCATAAATGTAATGTTTTAATGCAAAAATGGCTGCCTTATCATGCTCCAGCAAATGAAAGCTGGAGGGAGGTGCATCAGATTGTTATACCATTTGGAGATAGAAATGAGATTCTGAGAACAGCTCATGAAATTCCAATGGGAGGATATTTAGGAAATAGAAGGACACAGGCAAAAATACAAAAAAAACATAGATATTGGCCTGGATTGCATAGAGATGTAGTCAAATTCTGTAGAACATGTCACACGTGTCAGGTGATAGGGAAACCACAAGCAGTGATTAAGCCGGCACCTATAATTCTACTTCCAGCATTTGAAGAACCTTTCTCTAGGGTCATAATTGATTGTGTAGGGCCCCTCCCTAAGACTAAAAATGGAAATCAGTACTTACTGACCATAATGGATCTGTCTACAAGGTTTCCTGAAGTGATACCTTTGGGAAATAATACAACAAAGTGAATTGTGGAAGAGGTGGCTAATTTTCTTTTTACATGATGTGGTTTACCAAGAGAAATACAATCAGATCTAGGTTCAAATTTTCTCGTCATAGCTGTTTAAGGAAGTAATGAACAGCTTGGGGATAAAACAGTTGAAGTCAACAGCTTACCATCCTGAGTCACAAGGGGCTTTGGAAAGATGACATCATACTCTAAATACTATGATGAGGGCATATAGTCAGGATTATCCACAGGATTATGATAGGGGTTTTCCATTCCTGTTATTTGCTATTAGGGATGCTCCTAACGCATCAACTTGTTTTAGTCCTTTCAATCTAGTTTCTGGTCATGAGGTAAGGGGACCACTGAAATTGATTCTTGAGAAATTGGTGGGTCAAAATTCAGAAACTACTCTCCTGGATTATGGACCAGACATCAGAGAAAGATTGGACAGAGCACGTGAGTTAGCCAGGGGACATTTAAAGATATCACAGCAAGTGATGAGAGTGAAGGCAGTCAGGATAGCTACAGCTCATAGTTTTGTTTCCCTTTTGGGGAGAGGTGCTAGTTCTGTTACCAGTACTGGGTGACTCATTAAAGGCAAGGTTTAGTGGGCCTTACAGGATTCAAAAGAAACTGAGTGAAGTAAATTATTTAATAAATACTCCAGATAGAAGAAAGAAGCAGAGGGTGTGTCATGTAAATATGCTTAAAAAGTACTTTGACAGGGAAGAGGACCAAAAGGAGGTGTTTGTGGCGGTAGATAAAGAGAAAGAGGCAGAAATGCAGGATTCTGAAATTGATTTTCCTCTAATCAAACTGGATAATGGGGTGGGGGGGGGTGGTAGTACTTGAAAATTTAAATATATTATTGAGTTACCTTCCAGACAAGTGTCAAAGTGATTTGGAAAGGCTATTGCAGTCACACAAAGCTACTTGCGGGAATAAGACAGAGAGGACAAATTTAGCTATACATGGTGTATGTGTAGAAGTATCATCTTCAATAAGGCAACAAACATCCTTATAAATTAAATCCAGCAAAGTTACCACAGGTACAGAAAGGAATCAAATTCAAGCTTCAAAATAGTATCATTGGGCAGAATATTACGTTTGTCGTCCGGGCGGGCGGGTAGCCAATTGCCGCTGAAGAAACGGGCCGCGCCGCCATTTTCTGTGGGCTGGCCAATTAAGGCCTGCTTGAGGCGGTGCACCATGGCCACTCGTGGAGAGAGGGAGGGAGGTCTGAGTGGACAGCAGCATGAGCAGGAGGGGGGAGCGGGGGGCGGCGGGCAGGCTGCAGGAGAGGTCAGTGGAGGGCCACTGTGCCCCCCGATTTTCCGATGCATGCCTTGCTGTGCTCCTGCCAGAGGTGGGCATCTGCTGGCACCTTCTGTATCCGGAAGATGGGAAGGGGTGGGTGACGTTGTAAGCTTCCATGATGGTGTGCGGCCCACTGACACCCAGTGCAGGAAACGATTCAATGATTTGGTACGCTCTGGGAGGGTGAGTACCATGTCTGTCTTGGCCATTTGACCCAAGAAGGCAGCCTTAGCCTTTGACCCCCCCCCCCCTCACACCCCTCCCCCCACCATGTCCTGCTTTTGTTACTGCAGAGGGCATCTGTCGCACGCTGGGTGGGCAAATGGGTACTGACCATGCTTACACCAGCCTTAGTGGTTGAGGAGAAGAAGGGTTCTCCCCGCACCATACGTTGGTCTTTGTGGCATTTGAGTAGTCTAGGGGCAACCTGCAGGGGAGGCTACTGGACACATACTCAGAACTCCAAAACATGTCATATTGATGGTAATGAGATGGTGCAAGGGGAGCCTCAAGGTGTTTCGGCCAAGTGCCATCTGCTGGCATCGGCGCCGCACCAAGTTGCCCCTCCTTGCCATGGGCGCTAAGCCCCGTCTGCTATTCAAAGTGATGGACGCCGAATGTGTCCAAGGTGGCCGTTGGGGGAGGGGGTTGGGACCAGCTGTACTATCTTGTGGGGACTGATCACCAGTAGTGTGGACAGGAGCCGCCGGAGGCCTCAGATGGGCCATTTGTGGCTGGGGTGCGGCGTGCGCGTGCAGACTACATGAGCGAGCAGCCCCAATCAACCCTCCTCTCTGTTTCGCAGGCAAAAACTCACCACAATGCCCGGGAGCGCCAGAGGACTGGAGGTGGGCGCGCCCTCCTGCAGCGCCTCACGCCTCTTGAAGAACAGGCCACGGAGCTGGGCAGGAGGCAGGAGGCCAGGGCGGCCGGGGGCGGGAAGGCTGGGGTCCGGCGGGCAGGTATATGAGTTCCACAGTCCCATCCACTCTGTCTGCCCACCATCCAAAGCACCGATGGTTGCTGCAATTGTTAATGCAGCAACACTGCTCATTCACTGACTGAGACACTCTGACGTGTGGGTCATACACAAGGGACCCTCGTCCCCTTGAGGAATAGCGTCTCCACCACCTTCCAAAGTCACCTTATCCCATTTGTGACCACTATCACTCTCCCCACTCCTGCGGTTCCTAACACGCCAGGTGGCATTCCTGAGGCCACTTGACCAGCCTGTCTGAATGTGCGTTTAACGTTTGGGCCTCCTCTTGACTCTTTTTCACCTCACCAACGTTCTTGTCCTTAGGGTCTTGAAGGGTGAGCGACTTATGAGGGCTGGGGGGGGGTGGGTGAAAGGGATGGAGGGTTGAAGTGAATGTCCGCTAACTGATGCACTGTCCTTGTCGTTAATTTCAGCATCACCACCAGATCGAGGCGCACCTCGACCCCACAGCTCCCCACCGTCCGCACCCGCAACCCCCCCCCCCCCACCACCCCCCCCCCACCCCCCCACCCCCACCCCCCCCCCTCCACACCTGAGGGCCAACACGCGCAACTTGCGGTGCATCGTTTCAGCCAGCCAGGCACCAGCGCAGACACACGCGCGCCTCGGTGGGGACTTCACCGTCGGCTAGTGTCCCGGGTCACATCACGATCGCTGGAGGAGACGGTAGGGGTAGAGAGCGCCCATGGCGCCAGCAGCCGGCGGGGGTGGGGGCTGCAGGGGACCAGGCACATGCTGAGTCCGGCACCGATGACCCGCCTCTGGAGTTGTCCCCATTGCAGCAGCTGCAGGACTGGCGGCAGGAAGTGCGTTTGCATCTGGCAGGGTGGCATGAGGGAGTGGTTCAGTTGCTCTCTGCGACGGTGGAGTCCAGGCAGAGCGCACACGAAGAATCCGCCCTCTGGGCAGAGCTTCAGGATTCCTTCAATGAGAGACTGGCCACTCTCGTAGAGAGGGGCTTCCACCAAATGGATCAATATATGATTGGGTCACGCTCTGACCTGCAAGCCCTCACAGCGGTACTGGCCACAGGTGATGGGGGAGATGTTGTGGACGCCAAGCGCCGGCACTCGGCGCCCATGCATCTGCGGTGAGCGGGGAGGTAGATTTGGACCTCACGTCGGCCAAGCAGCTGCCTGTCGTCGCTGCGAGCTCCTCTCAGGGCGCTCCGGGTGAGGGCAGCAGCACCTCCGCCCCCTCTGCTGGTCCACGTTGCTTCCGTTGAGGCTGCGACAGCTGGGGAGGTGCCAGTTCTGGACCTGGCCACTCCCTCCCAGGCGGGGCCCATCCCAGGCTCCACAGGCCAGAGGACGCCCGCCAAGGTCATCGATGCCAACAGGACAGCAGAGTCAGCCGGCTGTGTCTCAAGCCACTCCGAGCGATGGGGCAGCACCTAGACGTAGCACCCGAAAATGTAAGCATAAGGCATCTCAGGCACTCCACGGGCATGTCACTGGTGATTTCGTGTTGGCCTTATAACAGGGACCCATATTTTTGTGATCGCTAACAAGTGGTGTGTGTTTTTGTTTTGGACAGAATAAAGTTCACCTTTGTAACCATGGCCGAGGGTCTTTTGTTTGTGCTGCATTTTTCTTTTTCCCATATTTATCATGAGTGTTTGAGTGGACATTGACGTTTCTGTACTAAGCCCTTATTTGCAGCTGAACAGATGGAAGATGTGGCACCTTAGTGCCAAGTGTGGAAACGCCAGGCAATGCTGCTTCTGCTGATCCATGGGTGTGGGGCTAGCTGAAGGTTCGCTGGATTAAATTGTCCCGGGTGTCCCTGCTTCCTTGGTGTAGTAGCGGGTCGGCGTGCTGCCCCTCATCGTCGCCCTGTGCTCCCTCATCCTCTGAGCCGCTGCTGGATTCATCATGTGCCGTCTCATCCACGGCGTCAAGGTCTTCATCGTCAACTGCGACCCCCCCCTTTCCAGCGCAAGATTGTGCAGAGCGCAGCATGCTACCACTATCACAGAGACACGATCTGGGGGGGTACTGGAGTGCGCCCCCTGAGCGGTCCAGGCATCGGAAGCGCATCTTGAGAAGACCGATGGTTCTCTCCACCACAGCCCTTGTGGTGCTCTGGCTCCTATTGTACCGCTGCTCATCTTCTGTTCTTGTATGGTGGAGAGGCGTCATGAGCCACCTTCTGAGGGGATAGCCCCTTGTCACCCAGCAGCCATCCATCCAGCCGGGCTGGAGCACTGAAGAGCCCCGGCACCTGGGAGTGTCTGAGGATGTAGGAATCGTGGGAGCTGCCTGGGTACCTTGCACAGACTTGTGGAATCTGCATCCTGTGATCACACACTATCTGCACGTTCATGGAGTGGAAGCCCTTCCTGTGGACGAAGGCACCGGGCTCACCCGCTGGCACCTTGATGGCCACATGTGTACAGTCTATAGCACCCTGGACGCGGGGGAAGCCAGCAATGACCGCGAAGCCTCTGGCTCACTGTGTCTGACTTGCCTGGTCGCAGCGGAAGTGGATGAAGGTCAATGCATGCCTGAACAGAGCGTCTGTAACCTGCTTGACACAAGTGTGGACAGCTGATTGGGAGACACCGCAAAGATCACCCACCGAGCCCTGGAAGGAGCCAGAGGCATAGAAGTGGAGGGCAGCTGTGACCTTCAATGCCTCTGGCATGGGTTGTCCACCCATACAGTTAGGGGAGATCTCAGGGCCAATCATCTGACAGATATAGTTGACTGTTTCCCTTGACAGTCGGAGCCTCCTTCGGCCCTGCACCTCAGACATATTGAGGTAGCTGCTTCGCCGCCTGTATACCCTGGCAGCAGGATAGTGGCGTCTTGCACCTTGGGCTACCACTTGGCCCTTCTCCCCTTGTGCCTGCGCCTGGACACCCAAAGGCCTCCTCCTGATTCCGTCCCTCCCTTCCTCCTCCGGGGAGCTGCCTCCACTGGTGAGGTCAGAACTCATAGCCCCAGGCTAAATGGAGGCCACCGGAAAGCTGCAAGGCCGAAAAAGGATGCTGTCCGCAGAAAGCTTTCACTTCACACAAAAGCCTCTTGGACGTCGATGAGAACTACTAACAATCACCCAGGCAAGTTTTAAACACTTTCATCAATTATAACTTTGTGAAAAACATGAACAACCCCTCCGAGTCCACCTGTCCCGCCATGGCAAATGTTTTCTTAAATAATCTCCTACCCGAAGTTCGAACGGGCCCCTCAACATGGTAGGCAATTGGCAAGTTAAGGGGCTTAACAAGCCTGTTAATTAATGGCGCCCGGCCCACCGAAATATCGCCATGTGCGGGTTCCCAAACCAGATGGAACACAAAGGCTACGGGCAGAATTTTGCCCTCGGATGGGAGGGCGGGGCCTGCCGCCATTTTGAGTGGGCGGGGCCCGTCGCCATTTTGAGTGGGCGGGGCCCGCCGCTATTTTGAGTGGGCAGGGCCCGTCGCCATTTTGAGTGGGCGGGGGCCCGCCGCCATTTTGAGTGGGCGGGGCCGCCGCTATTTTGAGTGGGTGGGGCCACCGCTATTTGGAGTGGGTGGGCCAATTAAGGCCCGTCCAGCGGCCTTCCCTACAGGAAGCGCTATGTGCTCCCAGTGCGGGTCGGGGGGAGTGGGGGGTGGGTTGTGGGCTGGAGGGAATCTCCATCTGTCAAAGTGCCCTCTTCCTGGTCTCAGGGAGACTCGTGGGAGGTAAGTAAAGCCTAAAAACAGAGAAATATTAAAGTTATTAACACGTTCCCCTCATGTGACAATGTCACACGCGATGAGACGTGTTAATAATAAGCGCTTAAAATTCATTACATTTTTAAAAAACGGAGATGAAACTTCATCCCGCCAGTGGACGATGAATAATCTGGAGCCCACTGGGGGCTCCTGGCCTGCCTGCCAGCCTTAAGCTTGGCCGGGCAGCGTCTTTAATGGTCTTAACTAGCCTGTCAATGGCCTCAATTGGCTGATTTCGCTGTCCGCCCGCCTTCCTCAAAATTTAAAGGGACCGGGATGACGTCGGGGGATTCCTCCTGGGCGATATCCCCTGGGCGAGCTGGCCCCACCCCTAAATCACCGAGCGGAAAGTCCTGGCCTACGTGCGGACTATCAAAAGGTGAATGCGGTGACAAAAGCGGATTCAGATCCCGGATCACGGTCGGAAGATTGCATTGAGAAAGTGGGGCAGTCAAAATTTATCAAAAAGGCTGCCCTGTTAAGAGAATATTGGCAAGTACCGTTATCGGAGAGAGCAAAGGGAGTATCGGCTTTTGTGATGCAAGATGGACTGTATCGGTTTAACGTCGTGCCGTTTGGTATGAAAAACGCACCTGCATCATTTCAAAGACTGACAAACGAAGCAATCGCAGGACTGAGCAATTGTGCTGTTTATATTGGCGACTTGATCGTTTTCAGTCAAACGTGAGAGGAGCATTTATGACACCTGGAAGAATTATTTAGTCATTTACAAGAAGCTAATTTGGTGGCGAACTTGGCTAAAAGTGAATTTGCAAAAGCGCAAGTTACATCCCTAGGCCATACCATTGGGCATGGTAAGGTGGCTCCGAGAGATGTGAAAGCCAAGGCTATCGTGGAATTCCCGGTGCCTACAACAAAACGAGAGGTTTTGAGGTTTCTGGGCACGAGTGGGTTTTACCGGAATTTCGTACCAAATTTTAGCCGTGTGGTTGCTCCATTGACTGAACTATTAAAAAAGAACAACGGTTTTCAATGGACACAGGAGTGTCAGAAGGCATTTGATAGTTTGGAAACTATATTGACTGTGATACCAATTCTGGCAGTACCCAATCACGTCAAGCAGTTTAAGTTGGCCGTTGACGCAAATGATACAGGCGTCGGGGCCGTATTGTTGCAAGAAGCTGACACTGGAGTTGAGAAACCAGTGGAGTGTTTTTCATGGAAACTGTACGTACAGCTGTAGGTCCAACAATATGCAACGGTCGAAAAGGAGACTTTGGGCAGAATTTTGCCGTCTCCGAGCAGGGAGCGGGGCCCGCTCGCCAACGCGTAAAATGACGCGGGATGACACAGGGCGGAACTCCCGAGGTCATCTCGGCCCATTTACATTTTCAGGAAGGCCGGAGCTCAGCAAAACCAGCTGTGGGCCCGCCGACCTGTCAATGGCCAATTGAGGCCAATGACAGGATCAATTATACCATTAAAGGACCTGCACGTCCAACCTTAAGGTTAGCGGGTCGGCCAGAAGACTTGGCGGGAATTAGAAAAAAACATGAAACCTCATCCACCGGCGGGATGGGGTTTCACGTAGGGTTTTAAAAAGTTTAATAAACTTATTATGTAAATTATGAACATGTCCCGTCTCAGGGGGACACGTTAGGGAATTTTTTTCTTTCTACTTTTAATAGTTTTGAAAGTATCAGCGATCTCCCTGAGGCAGCACTTAGCCTCGGGGTGATGTGCGTTCTTTCGTGTGCACGCGCGAAAGGGCGTACTCTCGTTTTTGGGGAATCCCACCCCCGGCCTGCACAGGGAGCGCACAGCGCTTCCCGCCGAACATCACGCTGGGTGGGTCTTAATTGGCCCGCCCACATAAAATGGCGGCGGGGCCCAGCTTCTCCGGCGGGGATCGGCTCCCCGCCCGCCGGAGACTGGGTCAGGCCCCGCCCGCCCGACGGGCAGAAAATTCTGCCCCTTGTGGCTGGTGTTAGCATTGCAGCATTTTGAGACATACGTGGCAAACAATGCATCAGAAACAATTGTTCATGCAGACTACATTCCTTTAAAGCTACTGGTCAAATTTTGAGACAAAAATGCAGGCCTATTCAGACGGACTTTATTAATGCAATCATTTAACCAGTAGATTATACCTGCGGCTGGTCGGGAAAATCTGATGGCAGATGCATCGTCAAGAGTTTGAAACTGAAAGGGAGAATTGGACATTTAAAAAATGGGTTAGGGAAATGAAGCCACCATTTTAAATTATGACGGTTAATTTTCCAGTAAGGAGGAGGGTGTCATGAAAATAATATAATTTTCATAATGTTACTGTAAATTATCGTAAAGTTGGTTAATAGTGGGGTTTGGATTAGTTTCCCTGTTTGGAGGTGTGAGTTTGTGGGTTTTAATTGAATTATGGACAGCTAGTCTGGGTGCTTTGATGTATCAGAAGGGAAACTAGGTTTGGAATGCTAAATATGCAAATCTGGCTGAAGTTTTAGAGTGGGAGGTGAGGAGAACATTTGCGATTTTAGATAAACCTGAGTCGGAAATTTTAAAGAGATGGTAAGGTGTTACACCTAGCCAACAGAGGCTAAGCCAAACAGTGTGTTTATTTTTTCCAAAGATTACTGATAATATGAATGCTATGAAAGATTTATATTATGGAAAACGTAAAGTTGAAAATGACATATTGGAACAATGGGATTTACCTTGGAAAGAGAGAACCATGTATAAAGGAGATGAGGCTATGTGTAAGGAAGAAGAAACTCTGAGATCTAACAAGTGTGAAAAACCTCCAGCCTCTATGTACCAAGCTGCTGCTTATAGGAACCGAAGCTAAGAGAATTCAATTTAAATCTCACTGTCCAGGGTATTGTGTGCTTTGCTTGGGTCTGTTGAAATCTATGTTGTTTTACTGTTGCCTTAAATGAAGTGTTACTGGGAGTTAGATTAATCAGGGGAGCTAGGAGTTATAGCAGTAATTTGTAGACCCATGTATGTGCTTAAAATCATTTATCTGATTAATAAATGTTTAATTTAGTTTTGTAAAAAAAAACCTCTAGGACTCGGTGGAGTTGTTACCACTGAATTCAAGGTACGCATTGTGAAATAAAAATACAAATTGCAAAACAGTTGTGGTGGCTGTTTCAAGTTTCCCCCTGGCATTTGAGCAGCTCAGCATTTAACATCCGCTGTGCCCTAGCACTTTTTCAAGGGGCAATTAAGGATGGGCAATAAATGCTGGGCCTAGCCAGCGATGCACACACCACATGAAAGGATTTTTAAAAAACCACTCTGGCTACGGTCTGTGGCCCTGTATAGTTGTAGCAACACTTCCTTACTTTCATACTCAAATTCCCTTTGCAATAAATGCCAACGTTCCCTTCCCCTTCCGAATCCACTGCAAACTCATCCCTCACAGGGTTCCGAGGCTCCGATCTGAGCCACCAAGGCAGGGTAGGCAATAAGGGTGCAGCATTCTTCTCAGTGCTCTCCGCAGCACGACCCTTGAGGGTCAGCCTAGCTCAGCCGTTCAAATCAGTAAAAGGAGAGAAACAGATTAACAAAAAAAGGCCCTTAACAATAGCCCTTTGGTAGCACAGAACTTGAGAGTTGCTGAAAAAAGAGACTCGTTAAAGCTTTCATCTTGCACTCATCAGGACACTTTGCAAGGATACCAATATAAGGGGAAAACAACAATTTATACTGCATGTGAAGAGAGTGCTGATTGGTTGGGAAGTGGACTCTGCTTGGTAGAGGCGTTGCCACGGAGAATGCACCAGTGATGGTGACTGGCAGTAAACTGTCAAGCATTGTTTGGAATTTAAACCAGGTAGCTTGACCCCTGATTGGCCAAGCGTTGCTCTGAGGAATTAGTCAGCGAATGGCTGTCACTTATTTTGTTCAGGCCGAAACAGGCTCAATGTGCGTACATTGTTCTTTCTGTCTGCAAAGAACGGGGCCCTGTGTACTAATATATGTAGCTTCCAGCCCTGGAAAATGTACCACACTGTGAGCCCAACGGACAACATTAAATTGGCTGTCAGCGTAATTCTTAGCATGCTAGGGGTTACTTAGCAAGCGTTGTCCAATCACGGAGTCGCATCTAATGTTGGGCACCGTGTTTTGAGTTCTGCAAGCACCAGCCAGTCGGGTGCGGCCATGTACCTTGCCCGTGGCGAACAGCGGCCGGGACGCGCTGTTCGATACGATCCACCAGTCACGTACAGTACAAATTGTTGCTCACCCCTTCCATTGGCATTCTCGCGAAGTGTCCTGATGAGTGCAAGGCGAAAAGATTCGACGTCTCTCTTTTTTTTTTCAGCCACTAATAATAGCAAACCAAGCACTGGGGTTTATCTCTAGTGAAAGAGAATTACACGCCAGCGATGTCCAAACTTGGTCAGACCACACTTGGTCAGCGTGGAGCACAGAAAAATGAAATGAAGGTAGCGGAGAATAAAAAGCTTAGGCCTAAGAGAAAAATACTGCAACCTTGAAGAACAATACCATCCTGTCTGACCGCTGTTGTAGGATGAGCCCTGAGACATTCCATGTTGTTCTTTCTCAGGCCGAATGTAATTAAAGTTGTGATAAACATTTGCGTAACCACAATGTCTGTTGTGAAGGGAATGGAAATTTACTAAAACATGGATTGGTCGGCTAATGTATGCAAATAAGCGGATTGAGATGTGCAACTGATTGGTTGTAAAAGGCTTTTAAGCAAGTGTTTGTGTATTCTGCTTTGAGACCATACAACAGCTCTCGTTGTCTTGCTCTCCCTCGTGTACAAGTAATAAATGGGGTTTCTACATACGAAATGATGCCTCGGTGTGATTAATCTCTGATATCCAGAACTATCCTTTAAAAAATACCTGGATGAGCACTCGGTGTGTCCTAAAATTCGAGGCTATGGGGCCAAGTGCTGGTAAATGGGATTAGGTAGGTAGGTCAGGTGTTTCTCACATGTTGGTGCTGACTCGATGGGCCGAAGGGCCTCTTCTGCACTCTGTGATTCAGTGGAGGAATGGCCGATATATTCCCAAGTCGGGATGGCGAGTGTGGCTCGGAGGGGAACTTCCAGGTGGGGGTGTTCCCCGTGCGTCTGCTGCCCTCGTCCTTCTAGACGGTAGCGGTCGTGGGTTTGGAAGGTGCTGTCGGAGGAGCCTCGGTGAGTTGCTGCGGTGCATCTTGTAGATGGTACACACACTGCTGCTACTGTGCGTCGGTGGCGGAGGGAGTGAATGTTGGTGGATGGGGTGCCGATCGAGCGGGGGCTGCTATGTCCTGGGCGGTGGCTGATCTCTTACCTATATAACCTTTCCATTGTACAGGTGAACTATTCGCAGTGCTCCAAGTGCAGCCTAACCTTGGAGCTGTACAAATTCAACAGGCCTTCTCTGCTCTACTATCCCTCTAGTAATAAGCTCTGACATTTCGTTGTGACCTTATTAACCTGCCTCGCTACTATTTACTGATTTGTATATCCAGATTCCCAAGATTGCTTTGCTTCATCGCCCCCAAAAAACTCCTCTTATCCAAACTGTAGGCGCCTTCCGGCATCTTTCCAGCAAAACACGCCAACTCACGATTTTTTTTCTTATTTATTCTCTCACAGGGCGCGTCGCTAGTGAGTCCCCAGCATTTGTTGCCTCCCCCCCATCCCTAACTTCCCCCTTGAATGGTGTGGGGCTCACTTGGCCATTTCAAGTGGTGGTGGGGGGGCGGGGGGGGGGGGGAAGTTAAGAGTCAACCACATTGCTGTTGGGTGGGGTCTGGTGTCACGTGTAGGCCAGACCGGGTAAGGGCAGCAGATTTCCCTTCCCTGAAGGGGGGAAAGTGAATGAACCAGATGATGTTTTTACGACAATCGGTGACGGTTGTCACGGTCCCTGTGACTGAAACTGGCTTCATCATTCCAGGTTTATTCATTGAATTTAAGTTCTACCGTCATGGGACCACCCGGCATTGACCGAGGCACCGGAAACAACAACACCAAACTCAGCCCCGTCGATGCTGCAAAGTCCTCCTTTCTGACATCAGGGGGCCTAGTGCCAAAACTGGGACAGCTGTCTCACAGACTAGTCAAGCCACAGCCTGACATAGTCATCCTCATGGAATCGCACCTTACAGACAATGTCCCAGACTCCACCACCACCGTCCCTGGGTGTGTCCTGTCCCTCCAGCAGGACAGGCCCAGCAGAGGTGGAGGCACAGCGGTATACAGTCCAGAGGGAGATGCCCTGGGTGTCCTCAACATCGACTCTGGACCCCATGAGGTCTCATGGCATCAGGTCAAACATGGGCAAGGAAACCTCCTGCTGGTTACCACGTACCGCCCTCCCTCAGCTGGTGAATCAGTGCTCCTCCATGTTGAACACCACTTGGAGGAAGCGCTGAGGGTGGCAAGGGCGTAGAATATACTCTGGATGGGGGACTTCAATGTCCAGCACCAAGAGTGGCTCAGTAGCACCACTACTGACCGAGCTGGCCAAGTCCTAAAGGACATAGCTGCTAGACTGGGTCTGCGGCAGGTGGTGAGGGAACCAACAAGAGGGAGAAACATACTTGACCTCATCCTCACCAACCTGCCTGCCGCAGATGCATCTGTCCATGACAGTATCGGTAGGAGTGACCACCGCACAGTCGTTGAAGTCCTGTCTTCACATTGTGGGTATTGTGTTGTGTGGCATTACCACTGTGCTAAATGGAATAGATTTCGAACAGATCTAGCAACTCAAGACTGGGCATCCATGAGGCGCTGTGGGCCATCAGCAGCAGCAGAATTGTACTCGAACACAATCTATAAACTCATGGCCCAGCGTATCCCCCACTCTACCATTACCATCAGGCCAGGGGATCAGCCCTGCTTCAATGAAGAGTGCAGGAGGACATGCCAGGAGCAGCACCAGGCATACCTAAAAATGAGGTGTCTATCTGGTGAAGCTATAAAACAGGACTACTTGTGTGCCAAACAGCATAAGCAGCAAGTGATAGACAGAGCTAAGCGATCCCACAAACAATGGATCAGATCCAAGCTCAGCAGTCCTGTCACATCCAGTCGTGAATGGTGGTGGACAATTAAACAACTCACTTGAGGAGGAGGCTCCACAAATATCCCCATCCTCAATGATGGAGGAGCCCAGCACATCAGTGCAAAAGATAAGGCTGAAGCATTTGTAACAATCTTCAGCCAGAAGTGCCGAGTGGATGATCCATCTCAGCCTCCTCTGGAGGTCCCCAGCATTACAGATGCCAGTCTTCAGCCAGTTCGATTCACTCCATGTGATATCAAGATACCAATGGCTGAAGGCACTGGATAATGCAATGGTTATGCACCCTGACAATATTCCAGCAATAATACTGAAGACTTGTGCTCCAGAACTTGCCGCGCCCCCAGCCAAGCTGTTCCAGTACAGCGACAGCACTGGCATCTACCCTGGCCATGTGGAAAATTGCCCAGGCATGTCCTGTACACAAAAAGCAGGACAAATCCAACCCGGCCAATTACCGCCCCATCAGTCTACACTCCATCATCAGTAAAGGGGGTCATCAACAGTGCTATCAAGCAGCACTTGCTTAGCAATAACCTGCTCACTGATGCTTAGTTTGGGTTCTGCCAGGGCCACTCAGCTCCTGACCTCATTACAGCCTTGGTTCAAACATGGACAAAAGAGCTGAACTCCCGAGGTGAGGTGAGAGTGACTGCCCTTGACATCAAGGCAGCATTTGGCTGAGTGTGGCATCAAGGAGCCCTGGCAAAACTGGAGTCAATGGGAATCAGGGGGAAAACTCTCTGCTGGTTGGAGTCATACCTAGCACAAAGGAAGATGGTTGTGGTTGTTGGAGGTCAGTCATCTCAGCTCCAGGACATCACTGCAGGAGTTCCTCAGGGTGGTGTCCTCGGCCCAACCATCTTCAGCTGCTTCATCAATGACCTTCCTTCCATCATAAGGTCAGAGGTGGGGATATTCGCTGACAATTGCACAATGTTCAGCACCATTTGCGACTCCTCAGATACTGAAGCAGTCCATATCCAAATGCAGCAAGACCTGGACAATATCCAGGCTTGGGGCTGACAAGTGGCAAGTGACATTCACGCCACACAAGTGCCAGGCAATGACTATCTCCAACAAGAAAGAATCTAACCATTGCCCCTTGATGTTCAACAGCATTACCATCACTGAATCCCCCACTATCAACATCCTGGGTGTTACCATTGACCAGAAACTGAACCGGACCAGCCATATAAATACTGTGGCTACAGGAGCAGGTCAGAGGCTGGGAATCCTGCACAGAGTCACTCACCTCCTGACTCCCCCCAAAGCCTGTCCACCATCTACAAGGCACAAGTCAGGAGTGTGATGGGACACTCCCCCCCCCACTTGCCTGGATGAGTGCGGCTCCCACAACACTCGAGAAACTTGACACTGTCCAGGACAAAGCAGCCCCGCTGGATCGGCACCTCATCCACCAACATTCACTCCCTCCACCACCGACGCACAGTAGCAGCAGTGTGTGTACCATCTACAAGATGCACCGCAGCAACTCACCGAGGCTCCTTCGACAGCACCTTCCAAACCCACGACTGCTACCATCTAGAAGGACGAGGGCAGCAGACGCACGGGGAACACCCCCACCTGGAAGTTCCCCTCCGAGCCACACTCACCATCCCGACTTGAAAATAAATCGGCTGTTCCTTCACTGTCGCCGGGCCAAAGTCCTGGGAACGCCCTAACAGCACGGTGGGTGTACCTACACCACATGGGCATCAGCTGTTCAAGAAGGCGGCTCACCGCCACCTTCTCAAGGGGGCAATTAGGGATGGGCAATAAATGCTGGGCCCATAAGTGAACAAATAAACAAACGAACACTTGGATTTCTCTCTGAGACGTGCCGCTGAGGCTCATGTTAATGTTTTGTGAGTTGTGTCGTTAAGGCTAAGGACAAACAAGTGGAGGGTATTGATTGGTTAAGTATCTTGAGTACATATAAAGAGGGAACGCTGGGTGAGGTGGCAGAGAGCAGGCAGAGATGTGTTATGCTGCATTCTGTAAATAAACCTACCATCAAGAAAAGGTTCTGTGTCCAGATTTATGCTTCACCATCATGGGCTCGGTGTCCATTTAACAGCCCATTGGGTTCGAGGACTGAACATTGAGGCTGGGCCATCCATTATAGGGACAGGACTGAGTTGAATTTTGATTCTAATTAATAACAAGCAGACAGACCTGCCTGCTACCTTTCAAAGCCCGAGGGGTTGTCCGCGAGACGGGGAGGGGGGGGGGGGGGGCAGGGGAACACCCTCCCCGATAAGCACCCTCCCCCCCCACCCCCCCCCCAAAATCATGTGGATGGGCTGTTTGGGGGACAAGTACAGGAACAGACAGAGGCCATTCAGCCCCTTGAGACTGTTCTGCCATCCAGTGAGATCATGGCTGATCTGTAAGCGGACTTCACCTGCCCACCTTTGCCACACATCCCTGGATAGATTTGGTTAACAGAAGTCAAGGTCGTATTTAAAATTAACAATTGACCCAGAACCAGCTGCCATTGGCGGAAGAGGCTCCTACAACGCTTTGTGGCTAGAAGTGATAGGAACAGTCGGCCCGGTGTCTGACTGCAACTGGGGGAGAGGTGGGTGAGAGGGTTAATTCCCTCAGATAGGAACAGGCAGCCCGGTGTCTGACTGCAACTGGGGGAGAGGTGGGTGAGAGGATTAATTCCCTCAGATAGAAACAGGCAACCCGATGTCTGACTGTAACTGGGGAGAGGTGGGTGAGAGGGTTAATTCCCTCAGAAATGAACAGGCGGCCTGGTGTCTGACTGTAACTGGGGGAGAGGTGGGTGAGAGGGTTAATTCCCTCAGATAGGAACAGGCGGCCCAGTGTCCGACTGTAACTGGGGAGAGGTGAGTGACAGGGTTAACAGACTCTGGTATGAACAGGCTGCCAGGTGTCTGACTGTAACGGGGACAGAGGCGGGAGAGAATGTTAATCCCCTCCAATAGGAACGGTCTGCCCGGTGTCTGACTGTAACTGGGGGAGAGATGGCTGAGAGAGTAAATCCCCTCCGATAGGAACATGCTGCCTGGTGTCTGACTGTAACTGGGGAGAGGTGATTGAGGGGGTAATCCCCTCCGATCAGAACAGGCTGCCCGGTGTCTGACTGTGACTGGGAGAGGGGTGGGTGAGAGGGTTAATCCCCTCCAATAGGAACAGGCTGCCCAGTGTCTGACTGTAATTGGGAGAGAGGTGGGTGAGAGGGTTAATCCCCTCCAATAGGAACAGGCTGCCCAGTGTCTGACTGTAATTGGGAGAGAGGTGGGTGAGAGGGTTAATCCCCTCCAATAGGAACAGGCTGCTCGGTGTCTGACTGTAACTGGGAGAAAGGTGGGTGAGAGGGTTAAACCCCTCTGATAGGAACAGGCTGCCACGTGTCTGGCTGTAACTGGGAGAGAGGTGGGTGAGAGGGTTAATCCCCGCGGAAAGGAACAGTCGGCGCTGTGTCTGACTGTAAATGGGGGAGAGGTGGGTGAGAGCGTTGATCCCCGTGGAAAGGAACGGGCTGCCCGGTGCCTGACTGCAGCTGGAGGAGAGGTGGGTGAGAGGGTTAAACCCCTCTGATAGGAACAGGCTGCCCAGTCTCTGACTGTAACTGGGAGAGACGTGGGTGAGAGGGTTAATCCCTTTTGAAAGGAACAGGCAGCCCGATATCTGACTGTAACTGGGAGAGAGGGTAAGACATTTCATCCTCTTGTACAGTAACAGCCGTGTCCAATTGGAACTGAAGAAAAGGACGAAAGGAGATAACCAGCAGATGGTGCTGTGTACCAACATCCAATCGATTAAAATACAATTCAGCATGTAAATGGCAATCAGCCACCACAGAGAAAGCTGGTACAGTGTGTGTTTCAGCCACTGTGACTATCCCATTAAATACTCCAGGTGCAGCATGGGTTAGATACAGAGTAAAGCTCCCTCTACACTGTCCCCATCAAACACTCCCAGGACAGGTACAGCACGGGGTTAGATACAGAGTAATGCTCCCTCTACACTGTCCCCATCAAACACTCCCAGGACAGGTACCGCACGGGGTTAGATACAGAGTAAAGCTCCCTCTACACTGTCCCCATCAAACACTCCCAGGACAGGTACAGCACGGGGTTAGATACAGAGTAAAGCTCCCTCTACACTGTCCCCATCCATCACTCCCAGGACAGGTACAGCACGGGGTCAGATACAGAGTAAAGCTCCCTCTACACTGTCCCCATCAAACACTCCCAGGACAGGTACAGCACGGGGTCAGATACAGAGTAAAGCTCCCTCTACACTGTCCCCATCAAACACTCCCAGGACAGGTACAGCACGGGGTTAGATACAGAGTAAAGCTCCCTCTACACCGTCCCCATCAAACACTCCCAGGACAGGTACAGCACAGGGTTAGATACAGAGTAAATCTCCCTCTACACCGTCCCCATCAAACACTCCCAGGACAGGTGCAGCACGGGGTTAGATACAGAGTAAATCTCCCTCTACACTGTCCCCATCAAACACTCCCAGGACAGGTACAGCACGGGGTAAGATACAGTGTAAAGCTCCCTCTACACTGTCCGCATCAAACACTCCCAGGACAGGTACAGCACGGGGTTAGATACAGAGTAAAGCTCCCTCTACACTGTCCCCATCAAACACTCCCAGGACAGGTACAGCACGGGGTTAGATACAGAGTAAAGCTCCTTCTACACCATCCCCATCAAACACTCCCAGGACAGGTACAGCACAGGGTTAGATACAGAGTAAAGCTCCCTCTACACTGTCCCCATCAAACACTCCCAGGACAGGTGCAGCATGGGTTAGATACAGAGTAAAGCTCCCTCTACACTGTCCCCATCAAACACTCCCAGGACAGGTGCAGCATGGGTTAGATACAGAGTAAATCTCCCTCTACACCGTCCCCATCAAACACTCCCAGGACAGGTACAGCACGGGGTTAGATACAGAGTAAATCTCCCTCTACACCGTCCCCATCAAACACTCCCAGGACAGGTACAGCTCGGGGTTAGATACAGAGTAAAGCTCCCTCTACACTGTCCCCATCAAACACTCCCAGGGCAGGTACAGCACAGGGTTAGATACAGAGTAAAGCTCCCTCTACACCGTCCCCATCAGACACTCCCAGGGCAGGTACAGCACAGGGTTAGATACAGGTAAAGCTCCCTCTACACTTTCCCCATCAAACATTCCCAGACAGGTACAGCACGGGGTTAGATACAGAGTAAATCTCCCTCTACACTGTCCTCATCAAACACTCCCAGGACAGGTACAGCACAGTGTTAGATACAGAGTAAACCTCCTACACTGTCCCCATCAAACACTCCCAGGACAGGTACAGCACAGGGTTAGATACAGAGTAAAGTTCCCTCTACACTGTCCCCATCAAACACTCCCAGGACAGGTACACACGGGGTTAGATAGAGTAAAGCTCCCTCTACACTGTCCCCATGAAACACTCCCAGCACAGGTACAGCACGAGGTTAGATACAGAGTAAATCTCCCTCTACACTGTCCCCATCAAACACTCCCAGGACAGGTACAGCCCGGGGTTAGATACAGAGTAAATCTCCCTCTACACTGTCCCCATGAAACACTCCCAGGACAGGTACAACACGGGGTTAGATGCAGAGTAAAGCTCCCTCTACACCGTCCCCATCAAACACTCCCAGGACAGGTACAGCACGGGGTTAGATACAGAGTAAAGCTCCCTCTACACCGTCCCCATCAAACACTCCCAGGACAGGTACAGCACGGGGTTAGATACAGAGTAAAGCTCCCTCTACACTGTCCCCATCAAACACTCCCAGGACAGGTACAGCACGGGGTTAGATACAGAGTAAAGCTCCCTCTACACTGTCCCCATCAAACATTCCCAGTACAGGTACAGCACGGGGTTAGATACAGAGTAAAGCTCCCTCTACACTGTCCCCATCAAACACTCCCAGGACAGGTACAGCACGGGGTTAGATACAGAGTAAAGCTCCCTCTACACTGTCCCCATCAAACACTCCCAGGACAGGTACAGCACGGGGTTAGATACAGAGTAAATCTCTCTCTACACTCTGCATTCACAGGAAGTGTTTGCCATGTGCAGTGTCAACATCAATTTTGCGAGAGTGAAAATTCATGCTGAAGCGGTCCGTGGATTTAAGTTCTTTAGCCAAGCAACAACTGCAATTATGCAAAGACATCCTTAAGTAACTAGATCCGAAGGATCAAATGAAAATGAATTGCACGGATATTAAAGGCATCCATGGGGCAGGAAGCAAAAACCAGGCTGATGTAAACACTTTAGTCGGAATAAGTATTTACGAAATTAAGAATGGATAATGTAATTGAGTAGAGATGGTTTTTTTGCCTAATTGTGGAAATGTGTTGACTCATTCCCTGGAATTCCAGTGTCATGTGCGGAACTGCCGGAAGTTTCCTTTATCCGGGATAATCCAGGTGCAGGAAGTACCTCAAGCTGCACGACCTTCAGCTCAGGGTTCGTGATGTGGAGGGACCGAGCCAGGGAGACATCACCCCCTCAGAGCCAGACGGAGACGTCTCCCTCTCAGAGCCAGACAGAGACGTCTCCCCCTCAGGGCCAGACAGAGACGTCTCCCCCTCAGAGCCAGACGGAGACATCTCCCCCTCAGAGCCAGACGGCCCCGTCTCCCCCTCAGAGCCAAATGGCCCTGACTCCCCCTCAGAGCCAGACAGCCCTGACTCCCCCTCAGAGCCAGACAGAGACGTCTCCCCCTCAGAGCCAGATGGAGACATCTCCCCCTCAGAGCCAGACGGCCCCGTCTCCCCCTCAGAGCCAGACGGCCCCTTCTCCCCCTCAGAGCCAGACGGCCCCTTCTCCCCCTCGGAGCCAGAGGCCCCGTCTCCCCCTCGGAGCCAGATGGCCCCGTCTCCCCTCAGAGCCAGACGGCCCCGTATCCCCCTCAGAGCCAGACGGCCCCGACTCCCCCTCAGAGCCAGACGGCCCCGTCTCCCCCTCAGGGCCAGATGGCCCCGTCTCCCCCTCAGAGCCAGACGGCCCCATCTCCCCCTCAGCGCCAGATGGCCCCGTCACCCCCTCAGAGCCAGACGGCCCCATCTCCCCCTCAGAGCCAGACGGCCCCGACTCCCCCTCAGAGCCAGACAGAGACGTCTCCCCCTCAGGGCCAGACAGAGACGTCTCCCCCTCAGAGCCAGACGGAGACATCTCCCCCTCAGAGCCAGACGGCCCCGTCTCCCCCTCAGAGCCAGACGGCCCCGTCTCCCCCTCAGAGCCAGATGGCCCCGTCTCCCCCTCGGAGCCAGACGGCCCCGACTCCCCTCAGAGCCAGACGGCTCCGTCTCCCCCTCAGAGCCAGACGGCCCTGACTCCCCCTCGGAACCAGACGGAGATGTCTCCCCCTCGGAGCCAGACGGCCCCGACTCCCCCTCAGAGCCAGACAGAGATATCTCCCCCTCAGAGCCAGACGGAGACATCTCCCCCTCAGAGCCAGACGGCCCCGTCTCCCCCTCAGAGCCAGACGGCCCCATCTCCCCCTCAGAGCCAGACGGCCCCATATCCCCCTCAGAGCCAGACGGCCCTGACTCCCCCTCGGAGCCAGATGGAGATGTCTCCCCCTCAGAGCCAGATGGCCCTGACTCCCCCTCAGAGCCAGACAGAGACGTCTCCCCCTCAGAGCCAGATGGAGACATCTCCCCCTCAGAGCCAGATGGCCCCGTCTCCCCCTCAGAGCCAGACGGCCCCGACTCCCCCTCAGAGACAGATGGCCCCGTCTCCCCCTCAGAGCCAGACGGCCCCGTCTCCCCCTCAGAGCCAGACGGCCCCATCTCCCCCTCAGAGCCAGACGGCCCCGTATCCCCCTCAGAGCCAGACGGCCCTGACTCCCCCTCGGAGCCAGACGGAGATGTCTCCCCCTCAGAGCCAGATGGCCCTGACTCCCCCTCAGATCCAGACAAAGACGTCTCCCCCTCAGAGCCAGATGGAGACATCTCCCCCTCAGAGCCAGACGGCCCCGTCTCCCCCTCAGAGCCAGACGGAGACGTCTCCCCTTCAGAGCCAGACAGAGACATCTCCCCCTCAGAGCCAGACGGCCCCATCTCCCCCTCAGAGCCAAATGGAGACATCTCCCCCTCAGAGCCAGACGGCCCCGTCTCCCCCTCAGAGCCAGACGGCCCCGACTCCCCCTCAAAGCCAGACGGAGACGTCTCCCCCTCAGAGCCAGACGGAGACATCTCCCCCTCAGAGCCAGACGGAGACATCTCTCTCTCAGAGCCAGACGGAGACATCTCCCCCTCAGAGCCAGACGGCCCCGTCTCCCCCTCAGAGCCAGACGGAGACATCTCCCCCTCAGAGCCAGACGGCCCCGACTCCCCCTCGGAGCCAGGGAGACATCTTCCCCTCAGAGCCAGATGGCCCTGACTCCCCCTCAGAGCCAGACGGCCCTTACTCCCCCTCAAAGCCAGACGGCCCTGACTCCCCCTCAGAGCCAGACGGCCCCGTCTCCCCCTCAGACCCAGACGGCCCTGACTCCCCCTCACATCCAGATGGCCCTGACTCCCCGTCGGAGCCAGGGAGACATCTTCTCCCTCACATCCAGACGGCCCCGACTCCCCCTCAGAGCCAGACGGCCCTGATTCCCCCTCGGAGCCAGAAGGAGATGTCTCCCCCTCAGAGCCAGACGGCTCTGTCTCCCCCTCAGAGCCAGACGGCCCTGACTCCTCCTCGGAGCCAGACAGCCCTGAGTCCCCCTTGGAGCCAGATGGAGATGTCTCCCCCTCAGAGCCAGACGGCCCCGTCTACCCCTCAGAGCCAGATGGCCCCGTCTTCCCCTCCTTCTCCCAGGCACTGATGGTTTTGCCAAGGGTGCAAGATGGGAGAAGCTGGTTGTGTGACGTTGTCTCTCCCTCTGCCTTCTCCCAGCCCCTTCCTGCTGCTCTGATCTCATGCCATAGGAGACCCTCCAGCATCAGTGAGGTGTTCGACCCTCTCTGCCCCTTATATAACGGGGTAAAGCCAGAATCGCACAGGAACCCGGCTCCGCCGTGTCTGGAGAGAATGTCCACAGTGAATGGTTCTGACAATGTTCCCAGTGAGAACACTGAAGGCCTTTGTCGATGCCTTTCTTCCTCACACTCGGTTTTGTTTCTGCCCTTTCTTGACATCTCATTGATGTTCGGTTACATTAACGCTGACTCTCCCCAACCCCACCCGTCCCTATACCCCACTCACGTGTCAGTCTCTCTCTCTCTCTCTAGGTTCCAGCTCTTGTTCAGCTCGGAGCTCACCAGACGCTGAGGAGGATGCGAAGGGTTCATCACCGCCGTCACCGGCTGACCCCTCTCCACCCCGACCGACGGCCGATACCTCCCCGCCCCCACCGCCCGACACCTCACCTCATGTCTCATCGCTCCAACCACTCTGTGCCCCATCTCACCAACCAGCCAGTGCCCTGTCTTACCAGCTACCCGATGCCCCATCACACCAACCACCCAATGCCCCATCTCACCAAACACCCAATTCACCATTTCACCAACCACCCCAGGCCCCATCTCACCAACCACCCGATGTCCCATCTCACCAACCACCCGATGCCCCATCACACCAACCACCCGATGCCCCATCACACCAACCACCCAACGCCCCATCTCACCAACCACCCCAGGGCCCATCTCACCAACCACCCCAGGCCCCATCTCACCAACCACCCGATGCCCCATCACACCAACCACCCGATGCCCCATTTCACCAACCACCCAATGCCCCATCTCACCAACCACCTGATGCCCCATCTCACCAACCACCCAATAACCCATCTCATCAACCACCTGATGCCCCATCTCACCAACCACCGAATGCCCCATCTCACCAACCACCCAATGCCCCATCTCACCAACCACCCAATGCCCTATCTCACCAACCACCCAATGCCCCATCTCACCAACCACCCGATGCTCCATCACACCAACCAACCAATGCCCCATCACACCAACCACCCAATGCCCCATCTCACCAACCACCCAATGCACCATCTCACCAACCACCCAATGCCCCATCTCACCAACCACCCGATGCCCCATCTCACCAACCACCCGACGCCCCATCACACCAACCACCCAACGCCCCATCTCACCAACCACCCGATGCCCCATCTCACCAACCACCTGATGCCCCATCTCACCAACCACCTAATGCCCCATCTCACCAACCACCCGATGCCCCATCTCACCAACCACCCGATGCCCCATCTCACCAACCACCCAACGCCCCATCACACCAACCACCCGATGCCCCATCTCACCAACCACCTGATGCCCCATCTCACCAAACACCTGATGCCCCATCTCACCAACCACCCGACGCCCCATCTCACCAACCACCTGATGCCCCATCTCACCAACCACCTGATGCCCCATCTCACCAACCACCCAATGCCCCATCTCACCAACCACCCCAGGCCCCATCTCACCAACCACCCCAGGGCCCATCTCACCAACCACCCAATGCCCCATCTCACCAACCACCCAATGCCCCATCTCACCAACCACCTGATGCCCCATCTCACCAACCACCCAATGCCCCATCTCACTAACCACCCGATGCCCCATCTCACCAACCACCCGATGCCCCATCTCACTAACCACCCCAGGCCCCATCTCACCAACTACCCCAGGCCCCATCTCACCAACCACCCCAGGCCCCATCTCACCAACCACCCCAGGCCCCAACTCATCAACCACCCCAGGCCCCAACTCATCAACCACCCAATGCCCCATCTCACCAACCACCCAATGCCCCATCTCACCAACCACCCAATGCCCCATCTCACCAACCACCCAATGCCCCATCTCACCAACCACCCAATGCCCCATCTCACCAACCACCGCAGGGCACATCTCACCAACTACCCAATGCCCCATCTCACCAACCACCCAATGCCCCATCTCACCAACCACCCCAGGCCCCATCTCACCAACCACCTGATGCCCCACCTCACCACTCATCTGATGCCTCCTCTCTCCGGCCTGTGGGTTTTGGACCGGGGGACGCTCGTGGCAAAGTGCAGAAAGAGCCAAGTTCCCAGGACCAAGCCATTGGCTGTTATCCTACCAACTTGCTGAGCCTGGATTTGGACATTCTTCACTCTGGGGTTCTCTCTCTCCCGGGTATGCTGGGGATGGCGGGGGGCGGGGGTGGGGGGTGTGGTGGGGGGGGCAGTTGTGGGGTGGAAAATGTCCTGGAAAGCTCCCGGCACAGGTTAATGCACCAGGTGAGATTGGCAGGCTAAGGCGTGCGTTTGGGGGTTGGGGTGTGTTACTGCGTTACAGGTGGATAATAGGCGGAGTGATGCTGTGCAGGGGAAAGGGGTGGTCAGGGGCTATGTTTTCAGGGGGTGGTAACGGGTTATTGGAGTGCATTACACACAAGGTGATACACAGGGCAGCACTGGTCAGGGTAAGGGACTTAGTTGTTTGGGTAAATTGTGTAGTTAGGGCTTGTTGAGATAGGGCTTCATGTTCGGGTTAGCCTTGGAGTTGGGGATCAGTTAGGTTAGGTATGTCGTTAGTCTTAGGCCTACATTGGGTGCTTTTTTATTCCTTAATGGGGCGTGAGTCAGCCCAGCGTTTGCTGCCCATCTCTAATTGCCCCCTTGAGAAAGTGGTGGCTGAGCCGCTGAAGCCCCTGTGGTGTAGGTACACCCACCGTGCTGTTAGGGAGGGAGCTCCTGGGATTTTGACCCGGCGACAGTGAAGGAACGGCCATATATTTCCAAGTCGGGATGGCGAGTGCGGCTCGGAGGGGAACTTCCAGGTGGGGGTGTTCCCCGTGCGTCTGCTGCCCTCGTCCTTCTAGACGGTAGCGGTCGTGGGTTTGGAAGGTGCTGTCGAAGGAGCCTCGGTGAGTTGCTGCAGTGCATCTTGTAGATGGTACACACACTGCTGCCGCTGTGCGTCGGTGGTGGAGGGAGTGAATGTTTGTGGATGGGGTGCCGATCGAGCGGGTGCTGCTTTGTCCTGGACGGTGTCGAGCTTCTCGAGTGTTGTGGGAGCCGCATTCATCCAGGCAAGTGGGGGGGGGGAGTGTCCCATCACACTCCTGACTTGTGCCTTGTAGATGGTGGACAGGCTTTAGGGGAGGAGTCAGGAGCTGAGTTACTATCCACAGGATTCCCAGCCTCTAACCTGCTCTTGTAGCCACAGTATTTATATGGCTGGTCCGGTTCAGTTTCTGGTCAATGGTAACCCCCAGGATGTTGATAGTGGGGGATTCAGTGATGGTAATGCCCATTGAACGTCAAGGGCCGATGGTTAGATTCTCTCTTGTTGGAGATGGTCATTGCCTGGCATTTGTGTAGCGTGAATGTTACTTGCCACTTGTCAGCCCAAAGCCTGGATATTGTCCAGACCTTGCTGCATTTGGACATGGACTGCTTCAGTATCTGAGGAGTCGCGAATGGTGCTGAACATTGTGCAATCATCAGTGAACATCCCCATTTCTGACCTTATGATGGAGGGAAGGTCATTGATGAAGCAGCTAAAGATGGCTGGGCTGAGGACACTACCCTGAGGAACTCCTGCACTGATGTCCTGGAGCTGAGATGACTGACCTCCAACAACCATCTTCCTTTGTGCTAGGTATGACTCCAACCAGCAGAGAGTTTTCCCCTGATTCTCACTGACACCGGCTTTGTTCGGGCTCCTTGATGCCACACTCGGTTTGACTTTCCTACTCTGCCAACCGGAAAAGTGATCTCCACCCACTGTTAACCGATCCCATGTTGCGATGGCCGCCCGTCTTTGCTGGCTTCTATTCTGTGGTGAGGAAAAGTGGGAAGAATCTGGAAGCACAGCTAGGTGCGGCGTAGGATTGCGCGCACAGCATGATCCCACAAACATCACGCTGGCGCATTAGCCCGTACATTCGAGGTGTTTTTTCCCTTTGACAGTGCTGGTTGATGGATGAATGCTGACTGTGGGCTGCTGGGAGAATGTGCCCCGTTACGCCCATTGGGATCATGTACTTGCCCAAAGGTGGTGCTCAACATGTATCCAAAAAACGTCAGGGATGGTTCCCGGGAGCAGGAACCCTGGGGGATTAATGTCCATCCGAGTCCTCACCCCGTATCAATCCCAAATTAATCCCACGGTCCCGCTCTCTCCCCATCGCCCTGTATCAATCCCAAACTAATCCCACTGTCCCGCTCTCTCCCCATCGCCCTGTATCAATCCCAAACTAATCCCACTGCCCCGCTCTCTCCCCATCGCCCTGTATCAATCCCAAACTAATCCCACTGTCCCGCTCTCTCCCCATCGCCCTGTATCAATCCCAAACTAATCCCTCTGCACCGCTTTTTCCCCATAGCCCTGTATCAATCCCAAACTAATCCCACTGCCCTGCTCTCTCCCCATAGCCCTGTCTCAATCCCAAACTAATCCCACTGCCCCGCTCTCTCCCCATAGCCCTGTATCAATCCCAAACTAATCCCTCTGCACCGCTTTCTCCCCATAGCCCTGTATCAATCCCAAACTAATCCGACTGTCCCCGCTCTCTCCCCATAGCCCTGTATCAATCCCAAACTAATCCCACTGTCCTGCTCTCTCCCCATAGCCCTGTATCAATCCCAAACTAATCCCACTGCCGTACTCCCTGTCCATAGCCCTTTATCAATCCCAAACTAATCCCACTGCCTCGCTCTCTCCCCATAGCCCTGTATCAATCCCAAACTAATCCCACTGTCCCACTCTCTCCCCATAGCCCTGTATCAATCCCAAACTACTCCCACAGCCGTACTCCCTATTCATAACCCTTTATCAATCCCAAACTAATCCCACTGCCCAGCTCTCTCCCCATACCCCGTATCAATCCTAAACTAATCCCACTGCCCTGCTCTCTCCCCGTAGCCCTGTATCAATCCCAAACTAATCCCACTGCCCCTCCCTCTCCCCATAGCCCTGTATCAATCCCAAACTAATCCCACTGCCCCACTCTCTCCCCATAGCCCTGTATCAATCCCAAACTAATCCCACTGCCCCACTCTCTCCCCATTGCTCTGTATCAATCCCAAACTAATCCCAGTGCCCTGCTTTCTCCCCATAGCCCTGTATCAATCCCAAACTAATCCCACTGACCCACTCTCTCCCCATAGCCCTGTATCAATCCAAAACTACTCCCACTGCCGTACTCCCTATTCATAACCCTTTATCAATCCCAAACTAATCCCACTGTCCCGCTCTCTCCCCATAGCCCTGTATCAATCCCAAACTAATCCCACTGCCGTACTCCCTATCCATAGCCCTTTATCAATCCCAAACTAATCCCACTGCCTCGCTCTCTCCCCATAGCCCTGTATCAATCCCAAACTAATCCCACTGTCCCACTCTCTCCCCATAGCCCTGTATCAATCCCAAACTACTCCCACAGCTGTACTCCCTATTCATAACCCTTTATCAATCCCAAACTAATCCCACTGCCCAGCTCTCTCCCCATACCCCTGTATCAATCCTAAACTAATCCCACTGCCCCGCTCTCTCCCCATAGCCCTGTATCAATCCCAAACTAATCCCACTGCCCCTCCCTCTCCCCATAGCCCTGTATCAATCCCAAACTAATCCCTCTGCCCCGCTCTCTCCCCATAGCCCTGTATCAAGTAAAACTAATCCCACTGCCCCACTCTCTCCCCATAGCCCTGTATCAATCCCAAACTAATCCCACTGCCCCACTCTCTCCCCATTGCTCTGTATCAATCCCAAACTAATCCCAGTGCCCTGCTTTCTCCCCATAGCCCTGTATCAATCCCAAACTAATCCCACTGACCCACTCTCTCCCCATAGCCCTGTATCAATCCAAAACTACTCCCACTGCCGTACTCCCTATTCATAACCCTTTATCAATCCCAAACTAATCCCACTGCCCAGCTCTCTCCCCATACCCCTGTATCAATCCCAAACTAATCCCACTGTCCCGCTCTCTCCCCATAGCCCTGTATCAATCCCAAACTAATCCCACTGCCGTACTCCCTATCCATAGCCCTTTATCAATCCCAAACTAATCCCACTGCCTCGCTCTCTCCCCATAGCCCTGTATCAATCCCAAACTAATCCCACTGTCCCACTCTCTCCCCATAGCCCTGTAGCAATCCCAAACTACTCCCACAGCTGTACTCCCTATTCATAACCCTTTATCAATCCCAAACTAATCCCACTGCCCAGCTCTCTCCCCATACCCCTGTATCAATCCCAAACTAATCCCACTGCCTCGCTCTCTCCCCATAGCCCTGTATCAATCCCAAACTAATCCCACTGCCCCTCCCTCTCCCCATAGCCCTGTATCAATCCCAAACTAATCCCACTGCCCCGCTCTCTCCCCATAGCCCTGTATCAATCCCAAACTAATCCCACTGTCCCGCTCTCTCCCCGCTCTATTGCGCTGTAAGTCTGTAGCCTTGTTACTGCCCCCACCCTACCTACGCCCAGCCACCTAGCAGGACGCATGATGGCAGAGGGCAGAGGGGATGTGCCTGGGGCTGGGGGTGACTGTCATGGCGAGGACGGAGGTTTGTGGTGGTGGTGGTGGTCGGGGGAGAGGTGGGGTGGGGTGCGTGGGTGCGGTGGGGGTTTGCGGGGGGGGCAATCGATTGGTGCAGCTCGGTGAAGGACCTTCCCTTTAAGGCAGTGGTTCTGCTGCATTTTTTATTTTGCACCCAGCCAGTCAACTGAGGTGAAGGCAGTCAAAAGAGGAGGAAAACCACAAGGTTGGGATTCAGGCCCTTGTCGCCACGGCAACGCACCTGGTGTCGCAAATATTTACAGCCGGCGAAGGGAAGGGCAGCAGAGCATAACAACAGGCCGGTCGCACCGGGGAGCGGGGGAAATGTGTCTGTCTCGCGACCCTAACCTGTCCACTGGAGCGGTCGTGGGCGATGTGGGGCCTTGTGACGGGGGTGGGGAGGGTGGGGTCGGTCGGAGGAGGTGGGTTCTGGCGAGGAGTGGGGGAGCAGGGGCCAAGCAAGGCCCAAACCTTCTGCTCCGGTTCACTGCTTGGATGTGAATGGGCCGAAGTAGGCCTCAGGCCTGAGGCCTCCTGGGGACATGTTTCGTCAGGGGGACTGGCGAGGGGGGAGACCCCAGTTAAAGGGCCTGAGCGGAAGATGTAGCCTACAGAAGGATTCTACCGCTCTTCAATTCGAGCAGAAAGGAAACCAAGGGCCCATCCTTTGGTCCACTGCGAGGTTGATCCCAGAGCAATGGCGGAGGGGGATGGGGGGGCCGCTGTAGTTTGTAAGGGAGGGGAGGCTGTGATTTGAAGGGCATGGGGTGGGCCGAAGAGAGCTAATGATTTGTGTTGAATTCGAGCACCAGTCCTACTCTTGCCTCATCTCCGAGTCGGGAGGTACTGGGGTCGGGCGCCCAACACCCAGGGGTTCAGAGCCCCCTCCTCCAGCTCACCCGTCCCAGGACCGAGGGAGTGCTGCACAGCTGGGGGAGCCCTCTTCCAGACATTGAGCCCAAGGCTGCCTGCTGAAGCGCCGAATGGCGGAGGATCCCAAAGCTGCTTTTGGAAGGGCTGGCGGGGAGTCTGTCACAGGGGGATCTTCCTGTGCACATGGTCTGCGACTGCACTTCTCCTCTTCCCATTCACTCCCACTGTACACAATCCCAATGGACCCAAACCCCTTCCCGTTCACTCCCACTGTACACAATCCCAATGGACCCAAACCCCTTCCCATTCACTCCCACTGTACACAATCCCAATGGACCCAAACCCCTTCCCATTCACTCTCACTGTACACAATCCCAATGGACCTAAACCCCTTCCCATTCACTCCCACTGTACACAATCCCAATGGACATAAACCCCTTCCCATTCACTCCCACTGTACACAATCCCAATGGACCCAAACCCCTTCCCGTCCACTCCCACTGTACACAATCCCAATGGACCCAAACCCCTTCCCATTCACTCCCACTGTACACAATCCCAATGGACCCAAACCCCTTCCCATTCACTCCCACTGTACACAATCCCAATGGATCCAAACCCCTTCCCAGTCACTCCCACTGTACACAATCCCAATGGACCCAAACCCCTTCCCGTTCACTCCCACTGTACACAATCCCAATGGACCCAAACCCCTTCCCGTTCACTCCCACTGTACACAATCCCAATGGACCCAAACCCCTTCCCATTCACTCCCACTGTACACAATCCCAATGGATCCAAACCCCTTCCCAGTCACTCCCACTGTACACAATCCCAATGGATCCAAACCCCTTCCCAGTCACTCCCACTGTACACAATCCCAATGGACCCAAACCCCTTCCCATTCACTCCCACTGTACACAATCCCAATGGACCCAAACCCCTTCCCATTCACTCCCACTGTACACAATCCCAATGGACACAAACCCCTTCCCATTCACTCCCGCTGTACACAATCCCAATGGACTCCAACCCCTTCCCATTCACTCCCACTGTACACAATCCCAATGGACTCCAACCCCTTCCCATTCACTCCCACTGTACACAATCCCAATGGACCCAAACCCCTTCACATTCACTCCCACTGTACACAATCCCAATGGACCCAAACCCCTTCCCGTTCACTCCCACTGTACACAATCCCAATGGACCCAAACCCCTTCCCCTTCACTCCCACTGTACACAATCCCAATGGACCCAAACCCCTTCCCATTCACTCTCACTGTACACAATCCCAATGGACCTAAACCCCTTCCCATTCACTCCCACTGTATACAATCCCAATGGACCTAAACCCCTTCCCATTCACTCCCACTGTACACAATCCCAATGGACCCAAACCCCTTCCCGTCCACTCCCACTGTACACAATCCCAATGGACCCAAACCCCTTCCCATTCACTCCCACTGTACACAATCCCAATGGACCCAAACCCCTTCCCATTCACTCCCACTGTACACAATCCCAATGGATCCAAACCCCTTCCCAGTCACTCCCACTGTACACAATCCCAATGGACCCAAACCCCTTCCCGTTCACTCCCACTGTACACAATCCCAATGGACCCAAACCCCTTCCCGTTCACTCCCACTGTACACAATCCCAATGGACCCAAACCCCTTCCCATTCACTCCCACTGTACACAATCCCAATGGATCCAAACCCCTTCCCAGTCACTCCCACTGTACACAATCCCAATGGATCCAAACCCCTTCCCAGTCACTCCCACTGTACACAATCCCAATGGACCCAAACCCCTTCCCATTCACTCCCACTGTACACAATCCCAATGGACCCAAACCCCTTCCCATTCACTCCCACTGTACACAATCCCAATGGACACAAACCCCTTCCCATTCACTCCCGCTGTACACAATCCCAATGGACTCCAACCCCTTCCCATTCACTCCCACTGTACACAATCCCAATGGACTCCAACCCCTTCCCATTCACTCCCACTGTACACAATCCCAATGGACCCAAACCCCTTCACATTCACTCCCACTGTACACAATCCCAATGGACCCAAACCCCTTCCCGTTCACTCCCACTGTACACAATCCCAATGGACCCAAACCCCTTCCCCTTCACTCCCACTGTACACAATCCCAATGGACCCAAACCCCTTCCCATTCACTCTCACTGTACACAATCCCAATGGACCTAAACCCCTTCCCATTCACTCCCACTGTACACAATCCCAATGGACCTAAACCCCTTCCCATTCACTCCCACTGTACACAATCCCAATGGACCCAAACCCCTTCCCGTCCACTCCCACTGTACACAATCCCAATGGACCCAAACCCCTTCCCATTCACTCCCACTGTACACAATCCCAATGGACCCAAACCCCTTCCCATTCACTCCCACTGTACACAATCCCAATGGATCCAAACCCCTTCCCAGTCACTCCCACTGTACACAATCCCAATGGACCCAAACCCCTTCCCGTTCACTCCCACTGTACACAATCCCAATGGACCCAAACCCCTTCCCGTTCACTCCCACTGTACACAATCCCAATGGACCCAAACCCCTTCCCATTCACTCCCACTGTACACAATCCCAATGGATCCAAACCCTTTCCCAGTCACTCCCACTGTACACAATCCCAATGGATCCAAACCCCTTCCCAGTCACTCCCACTGTACACAATCCCAATGGACCCAAACCCCTTCCCATTCACTCCCACTGTACACAATCCCAATGGACCCAAACCCCTTCCCATTCACTCCTACTGTACACAATCCCAATGGACACAAACCCCTTCCCATTCACTCCCGCTGTACACAATCCCAATGGACTCCAACCCCTTCCCATTCACTCCCACTGTACACAATCCCAATGGACTCCAACCCCTTCCCATTCACTCCCACTGTACACAATCCCAATGGACCCAAACCCCTTCACATTCACTCCCACTGTACACAATCCCAATGGACCCAAACCCCTTCCCGTTCACTCCCACTGTACACAATCCCAATGGACCCAAACCCCTTCCCCTTCACTCCCACTGTACACAATCCCAATGGACACAAACCCCTTCCCATTCACTCCCGCTGTACACAATCCCAATGGACCCAAACCCTTTCCCATTCACTCCCACTGTACACAATCCCAATGGACCCAAACCCCTTCCCATTCACTCCCACTGTCCACAATCCCAATGGACGCAAACCCCTTCCCATTCACTCCCACTGTACACAATCCCAATAGACCCAAACCTCTTCCCGTTCACTCCCACTGTACACAATCCCAATGGACCCAAACCCCTTCCCATTCACTCCCACTGTACACAATCCCAACAGACAGACGCACACAGTCCCGCCCACATATAGAGACACACTCAATCACAATCCGCCAACACACAGACACACTCACACTCCCGCCCACATATAGAGACACACTCACTCACAATCCCCCAACAAACAAACACACAAACTCCTGTCCTAATATAGAGACAGACTTACTCACAATCCCTAAACACAGACACACACACACGCACTCCCACCCACATATAGAGACACACTCACTCACAATTCCCCAACACACAGACAAACTCACACTCCCACACACATAGAGAGACACTCTCACCCACAGTCCCCCAACACACAGACACAGTAACACACCGGCCCACATATAGAGACACACTCACTCACAATCCCCCAACAGATAGCCAGTCTCACTCTCCCACACACATATAGAGACACACTCACTCACAATCCCCCAACACAGACACTCACTCACACTCCATCCCACATATAGTGACACACTCACTCACAATCCCCTAACACACAGAAACACACACACTCCCGCCCACATATAGAGACACTCACTCACAATCCCCCAACACACACACACTCACACTGCCGCCCATTTATAAAGACACACTGACTCACAATCCCTCAAAACACAGACACACTGACACTCTCGCTCACATATAAAGACACACTGACTCACAATCCCCAACACACAGACACACACACACTCATGCTCACATATAGAGACACACTCACTCATAAACCCCCAACACACACACAATAACACTCCCGCCCACATATAGAGACACACACACTCACAATCCCCCAACACACACACACTCACACTCCCGCCCACATATAGAGACACACTCACTCACAATCCCCCAACACACACACACTCACACTCCCGCCCACATATAGAGACACACACACTCACAATCCCCCAACACACAGACACACTCTCACTCCTGCCCACATATAGAGACACACTCACTCACAATCCCCCAACACACAGACACACACACACTCCCGTCCACATATACAGACACACTCACTCATTGTCCCCCAACACACAGACAGACACACACTCCCACATACATGTAGAGACACACTAACACACAATCACCCAACAGACACACACACACACTCCCGCCCACATATAGAGACAGACTCACTCACAATCCCCCAACACACAAACACACTCACACACCCGCCCACATATAGAGACTCACTCACTCACAAAATCCCCAACACACAGACAAACTCACTCTCCCTCACACATATAGAGACACTCTCACTCAGAATCCCCCAACACACACACACACTCACACTCCCGCCCACATATAGAGACACACTCACTCACAATCCCCCGACACAGACACTCACTCACACTCCTTCCCAGATATAGTGACTCACTCACTCGCAATCCCCCAACACACAGACACACTCACACTCCTTCCCACATATAGAGACACACTCACTCACAATCCCCCAACACAGACACTCACTCACACTCCTTCACAGATATAGTGACTCACTCACTCACAATCCCCTAACACACAGACACACACACACACTGCTGCCCTAATATAGAGATACACTCACTCACAATCCCCAAACACACAGAAACACACACACTCCCGCCCACATATAGAATCACACTCACTCACAATCCCCCAACTCACAGACATTCTCACACTCCCACACACATATAGAGACTCACACTCACAATCCCCCAACACACAGACACACTCACACTCCCGCCCACATATAGAGACACATTCACTCACAATCCCCCAACACAGACACTCACTCACACTCCTTCCCAGATATAGTGACTCACTCACTCACAATCCCCTAACACACAGACACACACACACTCCCGCCCACATATAGAATCACACTCACTCACAATCCCCAACACACAGACACACACACACTCCCGCCGACGTATAGAGACACACTCACTCACAATCCCCCATCAAACAGTCACACCCATACTCCTGCCCACATATAGAAACACACTCACTCACACTCCCCCAAAACACAGACACACACACACTCCCGCTGACGTATAGAGACACACTGACTCACAATCCCCCAACACACAGAAACACACACACTCCCGCCCACTTGTAGAGACGCACTCACTCACAATCCCCCACACAGAGACACACACACACTCCAGCCCGCATATAGAGACATACTCACTCACAATTCCCCAACACAGAGACACACACACACTCCCGCCCACGTATAGAGATACACTGACTCACAAACCTCCAACACACAGACACATTCACATTCCCAACCACATCTAGAGACACACTCACTCACAATGCCCCAACACACAGTCACACCCATACTCCTGCCCACATATAGAAACACACTCACTCACAATCCCCCAAAACACAGACAAACTCACACTCCCACACACATATAGAGACACTCTCACCCACAGTCCCCCAACACACAGACACACTCACACACCCGTCCACATATGGAGACTCACTCACTCACAATCCCCCAACAGACAGCCAAACTCACTCTCCCACACACATATAGAGACACACTCACTCACAATCCCCCAACACACAGACACACTTACACTCCCGCCCACATTTGGAGACACACTCATTCACAATCCCCCAACACACACAGATTGACACTCCTGCCCATGTCTAGAGACACACTCACTCAGAATCCCCCAACACACAGACACACACACACTCCTGCCCACATATACAGACACACTCACTCACATTCCCCCAACACACAACACATACTCAGACAACCGCTCACTTATACAGACACACTCACACTCAACACACAGACACACTCACACTCCTGCCCACATATAGAGACAGACTCACTCAAAATCCCCCAACACACAGACACGCAATCACTCCCGCCCACATATAGAGACACACTCAATCATAAACCCCCAACACACACACACTCACACTCCCGCCAACAAATAGACACACACTCACTCACAATCCCCCAACACACACACACTCACACTCCCGCCAACAAATAGACACACACTCACTCACAATCCCCCAACACACAAACACTCACACTCCCGCCCACATATAGAGACACACTCACTCACAATCCCCCAACACACAAACACTCACACTCCCGCCCACATATAGAGACACACTCACTCACAATCCCCCAACAAACAAACACACAAACTCCTGTCCTAATATAGAGACAGACTTACTCACAATCCCTAAACACAGACACACACACACGCACTCCCACCCACATATAGAGACACACTCACTCACAATTCCCCAACACACAGACAAACTCACACTCCCACACACATAGAGATACACTCTCACCCACAGTCCCCCAACACACAGACACAGTAACACACCGGCCCACATATAGAGACACACTCACTCACAATCCCCCAACAGATAGCCAGTCTCACTCTCCCACACACATATAGAGACACACTCACTCACAATCCCCCAACACAGACACTCACTCACACTCCATCCCACATATAGTGACACACTCACTCACAATCCCCTAATACACAGAAACACACACACTCCCGCCCACATATAGAGACACTCACTCACAATCCCCCAACACACACACACTCACACTGCCGCCCATTTATAAAGACACACTGACTCACAATCCCTCAAAACACAGACACACTGACACTCTCGCTCACATATAAAGACACACTGACTCACAATCCCCAACACACAGACACACACACACTCATGCTCACATATAGAGACACACTCACTCATAAACCCCCAACACACACACAATAACACTCCCGCCCACATATAGAGACACACACACTCACAATCCCCCAACACACACACTCACACTCCCGCCCACATATAGAGACACACTCACTCACAATCCCCCAACACACACACACTCACACTCCCGCCCACATATAGAGACACACTCACTCACAATCCCCCAACACACACACACTCACACTCCCGCTCACATATAGAGAAACACTCACTCACAATCCCCCAACACACACACACTCACACTCCCGCCCACATATAGAGACACACTCACTCACAATCCCCCAACACACACACACTCACGCTCCCGCCCACATATAGAGACACACACACTCACAATCCCCCAACACACACACACTCACACTCCCGCTCACATATAGAGAAACACTCACTCAAAATCCCCCAACACACAGACACACTCTCACTCCTGCCCACATATAGAGACACACTCACTCACAATCCCCCAACACACAGACACACACACACTCCCGTCCACATATACAGACACACTCACTCATTGTCCCCCAACACACAGACAGACACACACTCCCACATACATGTAGAGACACACTAACACACAATCGCCCAACAGACACACACACACACTCCCGCCCACATATAGAGACAGACTCACTCACAATCCCCCAACACACAAACACACTCACACACCCGCCCACATATAGAGACTCACTCACTCACAAAATCCCCAACACACAGACAAACTCACTCTCCCTCACACATATAGAGACACTCTCACTCAGAATCCCCCAACACACAGACACACTCACACTCCCGCCCACATATAGAGACACACTCACTCACAATCCCCCGACACAGACACTCACTCACACTCCTTCCCAGATATAGTGACTCACTCACTCGCAATCCCCTAACACACAGACACACACACACACTGCTGCCCTAATATAGAGATACACTCACTCACAATCCCCAAACACACAGAAACACACACACTCCCGCCCACATATAGAATCACACTCACTCACAATCCCCCAACTCACAGACATTCTCACACTCCCACACACATATAGAGACACACTCACCCACAATCCCCCAACACACAGACACACTCACACACCCCCCCACATATAGAGACTCACACTCACAATCCCCCAACACACAGTCAAACTCAATCCCCCACACACATATAGAGACACACTCACTCACAATCCCCCAACGCACAGACTCGCACACTCCCGCCAACATATAGAGACACACTCACTCACAATCCTCCAACACACAGACACACACACACTCCCGCCAACATATAGAGACACACTCACTCACAATCCCCCAACAAACAGACACACACACACACACTCCTGCCCTAATATAGAGACACACTTACTCACAATCCCTAAACACACAGACACACACACAGATACTCCCACCCCCATATAGAGACACATACACTCACAATTCCGAAACACAGACACTCACTCACACTCCTTCCCACATATAGTGACACACTCAGTCACAATCCCCCAACACACAGACACACACACACTCCCGCCCACATATAGAGACACTCTCACCCACAGTCCCCCAACACACAGACACACACACACTCCAGCCCACATATAGAGACACACTCACTCACAATTCCCCAACACACAGACATTCTCACACTCCCGCCCTCATATAGAGACACACTCACTCACAATCCCCCAACACACAGACACACACACACATTCCTGCCCTAATATAGAGACACACTCACTCACAATCCCCAAACACACAGTAACACACACACTCCCGCCCACATATAGAGACGCACTCACTCATAAACCCCCAACACACACACACGCACAATCCCGCCCACATATAGAGACACACACTCACAATCCCCCAACACACAGACATACACACACTCCTACCCATGTAGAGAGACGCACTCACTCACAATCCCCCACACACAGACACACACACACACTCCAGCCCACATATAGAGACACACTCACTCACAATCCCCCACACACAGACACACACACACACTCCAGCCCACATATAGTGACACACTCACTCACAATCCCCCACACACAGACACACACATACGCCAGCCCACATATAGAGACACACTGACTTACAAACCCCCAACACACAGACACATTCACATTCCCAACCACTTCTAGAGACACACTGACTCACAATCCCCCAACACACAGTCACACACATACTCCTGCCCGCAGATAGAAACACACTCACTCACAATCCCCCAAAACACCGACACACACACACTCCCACCGATGTATAGAGACACACTCACTCACAGTCGCCCAACACACAGACACACTCGCACAACCGCACACATTTGGAGACACACTAACTCGCAATCCCCCAACACACACAGACTGACACTCCTGCCCACGTCTAGAGACACACTCACTCAGAATCCCCTAACTCACAGACACACACACACTCCCGCCCACATATACAGACACACTCACTCATTGTCCCCCAACACACAGACATACACACACGCCCACACACATGTAGAGACACACTAACTCACAATCGCCCAACAGACAGACACACACACACTCCCGCCCACATATAGAGACACACTGACTCACAATCCCCCAACACCCACACACTCACACTCCCACCCACATATAAAGACACACTCACTCACAATCCCCCATCAAACAGACACACACACAGACACTCCCAACTCCATATAGAGACACACTCACTCACAATCCCCCAACACACAGACAAACTCACATTCCCACACACATAAAGAGACTTACACTCACAATCCCCCAACACACAGTCAAACTCACTCCCCCACACACATATAGAGACACACTCACTCACAATCCCCCAACACACAGACACACACACTCCCGCCCACATATAGAGACACACTCACTCACAATCCTCCAACACACAGACACACTCACACTCCCGATCACAATTCGAGACACACTCACTCACAATCCCCCAACAAACAGGCACACACACACACTCCTGCCCTAATATAGAGACACACTTACTCACAATCCCTAAACACACAGACACACACACAGATACTCCCACCCCCATATAGAGACACACTCACTCACAATCCCCCAACACACAGACACAGTCACACTCCAGCCCACATATAGAGACACACTCACTCACAATCCCCTAACACACAGACACACACACACTCCAGCCCACATATAGAGACACACACACTCACAATCCCCCAACACACACACTCACACTCCCGCCCACATATAGAGACACACTCACTCACAATCCCCCAACACACACACACTCACACTCCCGCCCACATATAGAGACACACTCACTCACAATCCCCCAACACACACACACTCACACTCCCGCTCACATATAGAGAAACACTCACTCACAATCCCCCAACACACACACACTCACACTCCCGCCCACATATAGAGACACACTCACTCACAATCCCCCAACACACACACACTCACGCTCCCGCCCACATATAGAGACACACACACTCACAATCCCCCAACACACACACACTCACACTCCCGCTCACATATAGAGAAACACTCACTCAAAATCCCCCAACACACAGACACACTCTCACTCCTGCCCACATATAGAGACACACTCACTCACAATCCCCCAACACACAGACACACACACACTCCCGTCCACATATACAGACACACTCACTCATTGTCCCCCAACACACAGACAGACACACACTCCCACATACATGTAGAGACACACTAACACACAATCGCCCAACAGACACACACACACACTCCCGCCCACATATAGAGACAGACTCACTCACAATCCCCCAACACACAAACACACTCACACACCCGCCCACATATAGAGACTCACTCACTCACAAAATCCCCAACACACAGACAAACTCACTCTCCCTCACACATATAGAGACACTCTCACTCAGAATCCCCCAACACACAGACACACTCACACTCCCGCCCACATATAGAGACACACTCACTCACAATCCCCCGACACAGACACTCACTCACACTCCTTCCCAGATATAGTGACTCACTCACTCACAATCCCCCAACACACAGACACACTCACACTCCTTCCCACATATAGAGACACACTCACTCACAATCCCCCAAAACAGACACTCACTCACACTCCTTCCCACATATAGAGACACATTCATGCACAATCCCCCAACACAGACACTCACTCACACTCCTTCCCAGATATAGTGACTCACTCACTCACAATCCCCTAACACACAGACACACACACACACTGCTGCCCTAATATAGAGATACACTCACTCACAATCCCCAAACACACAGAAACACACACACTCCCGCCCACATATAGAATCACACTCACTCACAATCCCCCAACTCACAGACATTCTCACACTCCCACACACATATAGAGACACACTCACCCACAATCCCCCAACACACAGACACACTCACACACCCCCCCACATATAGAGACTCACACTCACAATCCCCCAACACACAGTCAAACTCAATCCCCCACACACATATAGAGACACACTCACTCACAATCCCCCAACGCACAGACTCGCACACTCCCGCCAACATATAGAGACACACTCACTCACAATCCTCCAACACACAGACACACACACACTCCCGCCAACATATAGAGACACACTCACTCACAATCCCCCAACAAACAGACACACACACACACACTCCTGCCCTAATATAGAGACACACTTACTCACAATCCCTAAACACACAGACACACACACAGATACTCCCACCCCCATATAGAGACACATACACTCACAATTCCGAAACACAGACACTCACTCACACTCCTTCCCACATATAGTGACACACTCAGTCACAATCCCCCAACACACAGACACACACACACTCCCGCCCACATATAGAGACACTCTCACCCACAGTCCCCCAACACACAGACACACACACACTCCAGCCCACATATAGAGACACACTCACTCACAATTCCCCAACACACAGACATTCTCACACTCCCGCCCTCATATAGAGACACACTCACTCACAATCCCCCAACACACAGACACACACACACATTCCTGCCCTAATATAGAGACACACTCACTCACAATCCCCAAACACACAGTAACACACACACTCCCGCCCACATATAGAGACGCACTCACTCATAAACCCCCAACACACACACACGCACAATCCCGCCCACATATAGAGACACACACTCACAATCCCCCAACACACAGACATACACACACTCCTACCCATGTAGAGAGACGCACTCACTCACAATCCCCCACACACAGACACACACACACACTCCAGCCCACATATAGAGACACACTCACTCACAATCCCCCACACACAGACACACACACACACTCCAGCCCACATATAGTGACACACTCACTCACAATCCCCCACACACAGACACACACATACGCCAGCCCACATATAGAGACACACTGACTTACAAACCCCCAACACACAGACACATTCACATTCCCAACCACTTCTAGAGACACACTGACTCACAATCCCCCAACACACAGTCACACACATACTCCTGCCCGCAGATAGAAACACACTCACTCACAATCCCCCAAAACACCGACACACACACACTCCCACCGATGTATAGAGACACACTCACTCACAGTCGCCCAACACACAGACACACTCGCACAACCGCACACATTTGGAGACACACTAACTCGCAATCCCCCAACACACACAGACTGACACTCCTGCCCACGTCTAGAGACACACTCACTCAGAATCCCCTAACTCACAGACACACACACACTCCCGCCCACATATACAGACACACTCACTCATTGTCCCCCAACACACAGACATACACACACGCCCACACACATGTAGAGACACACTAACTCACAATCGCCCAACAGACAGACACACACACACTCCCGCCCACATATAGAGACACACTGACTCACAATCCCCCAACACCCACACACTCACACTCCCACCCACATATAAAGACACACTCACTCACAATCCCCCATCAAACAGACACACACACAGACACTCCCAACTCCATATAGAGACACACTCACTCACAATCCCCCAACACACAGACAAACTCACATTCCCACACACATAAAGAGACTTACACTCACAATCCCCCAACACACAGTCAAACTCACTCCCCCACACACATATAGAGACACACTCACTCACAATCCCCCAACACACAGACACACACACTCCCGCCCACATATAGAGACACACTCACTCACAATCCTCCAACACACAGACACACTCACACTCCCGATCACAATTCGAGACACACTCACTCACAATCCCCCAACAAACAGGCACACACACACACTCCTGCCCTAATATAGAGACACACTTACTCACAATCCCTAAACACACAGACACACACACAGATACTCCCACCCCCATATAGAGACACACTCACTCACAATCCCCCAACACACAGACACACTCACACTCCAGCCCACATATAGAGACACACTCACTCACAATCCCCTAACACACAGACACACACACACTCCAGCCCACATATAGAGACACACACACTCACAATCCCCCAACACACACACTCACACTCCCGCCCACATATAGAGACACACTCACTCACAATCCCCCAACACACACACACTCACACTCCCGCCCACATATAGAGACACACTCACTCACAATCCCCCAACACACACACACTCACACTCCCGCTCACATATAGAGAAACACTCACTCACAATCCCCCAACACACACACACTCACACTCCCGCCCACATATAGAGACACACTCACTCACAATCCCCCAACACACACACACTCACGCTCCCGCCCACATATAGAGACACACACACTCACAATCCCCCAACACACACACACTCACACTCCCGCTCACATATAGAGAAACACTCACTCAAAATCCCCCAACACACAGACACACTCTCACTCCTGCCCACATATAGAGACACACTCACTCACAATCCCCCAACACACAGACACACACACACTCCCGTCCACATATACAGACACACTCACTCATTGTCCCCCAACACACAGACAGACACACACTCCCACATACATGTAGAGACACACTAACACACAATCCCCCAACACACACACACTCACACTGCCGCCCATTTATAAAGACACACTGACTCACAATCCCTCAAAACACAGACACACTGACACTCTCGCTCACATATAAAGACACACTGACTCACAATCCCCAACACACAGACACACACACACTCATGCTCACATATAGAGACACACTCACTCATAAACCCCCAACACACACACAATAACACTCCCGCCCACATATAGAGACACACACACTCACAATCCCCCAACACACACACTCACACTCCCGCCCACATATAGAGACACACTCACTCACAATCCCCCAACACACACACACTCACACTCCCGCCCACATATAGAGACACACTCACTCACAATCCCCCAACACACACACACTCACACTCCTGCTCACATATAGAGAAACACTCACTCACAATCCCCCAACACACACACACTCACACTCCCGCCCACATATAGAGACACACTCACTCACAATCCCCCAACACACACACACTCACGCTCCCGCCCACATATAGAGACACACACACTCACAATCCCCCAACACACACACACTCACACTCCCGCTCACATATAGAGAAACACTCACTCAAAATCCCCCAACACACAGACACACTCTCACTCCTGCCCACATATAGAGACACACTCACTCACAATCCCCCAACACACAGACACACACACACTCCCGTCCACATATACAGACACACTCACTCATTGTCCCCCAACACACAGACAGACACACACTCCCACATACATGTAGAGACACACTAACACACAATCGCCCAACAGACACACACACACACTCCCGCCCACATATAGAGACAGACTCACTCACAATCCCCCAACACACAAACACACTCAAACACCCGCCCACATATAGAGACACACTCACTCACAAAATCCCCAACACACAGACAAACTCACTCTCCCTCACACATATAGAGACACTCTCACTCAGAATCCCCCAACACACAGACACACTCACACTCCCGCCCACATATAGAGACACACTCACTCACAATCCCCCAACACAGACACTCACTCACACTCCTTCCCACATATAGAGACACATTCATGCACAATCCCCCAACACAGACACTCACTCACACTCCTTCCCAGATATAGTGACTCACTCACTCACAATCCCCTAACACACAGACACACACACACACTGCTGCCCTAATATAGAGATACACTCACTCACAATCCCCAAACACACAGAAACACACACACTCCCGCCCACATATAGAATCACACTCACTCACAATCCCCCAACTCACAGACATTCTCACACTCCCACACACATATAGAGACACACTCACCCACAATCCCCCAACACACAGACACACTCACACACCCCCCCACATATAGAGACTCACACTCACAATCCCCCAACACACAGTCAAACTCAATCCCCCACACACATATAGAGACACACTCACTCACAATCCCCCAACGCACAGACTCGCACACTCCCGCCAACATATAGAGACACACTCACTCACAATCCTCCAACACACAGACACACACACACTCCCGCCAACATATAGAGACACACTCACTCACAATCCCCCAACAAACAGACACACACACACACACTCCTGCCCTAATATAGAGACACACTTACTCACAATCCCTAAACACACAGACACACACACAGATACTCCCACCCCCATATAGAGACACATACACTCACAATTCCGAAACACAGACACTCACTCACACTCCTTCCCACATATAGTGACACACTCAGTCACAATCCCCCAACACACAGACACACACACACTCCCGCCCACATATAGAGACACTCTCACCCACAGTCCCCCAACACACAGACACACACACACTCCAGCCCACATATAGAGACACACTCACTCACAATTCCCCAACACACAGACATTCTCACACTCCCGCCCTCATATAGAGACACACTCACTCACAATCCCCCAACACACAGACACACACACACATTCCTGCCCTAATATAGAGACACACTCACTCACAATCCCCAAACACACAGTAACACACACACTCCCGCCCACATATAGAGACGCACTCACTCATAAACCCCCAACACACACACACGCACAATCCCGCCCACATATAGAGACACACACTCACAATCCCCCAACACACAGACATACACACACTCCTACCCATGTAGAGAGACGCACTCACTCACAATCCCCCACACACAGACACACACACACACTCCAGCCCACATATAGAGACACACTCACTCACAATCCCCCACACACAGACACACACACACACTCCAGCCCACATATAGTGACACACTCACTCACAATCCCCCACACACAGACACACACATACGCCAGCCCACATATAGAGACACACTGACTTACAAACCCCCAACACACAGACACATTCACATTCCCAACCACTTCTAGAGACACACTGACTCACAATCCCCCAACACACAGTCACACACATACTCCTGCCCGCAGATAGAAACACACTCACTCACAATCCCCCAAAACACCGACACACACACACTCCCACCGATGTATAGAGACACACTCACTCACAGTCGCCCAACACACAGACACACTCGCACAACCGCACACATTTGGAGACACACTAACTCGCAATCCCCCAACACACACAGACTGACACTCCTGCCCACGTCTAGAGACACACTCACTCAGAATCCCCTAACTCACAGACACACACACACTCCCGCCCACATATACAGACACACTCACTCATTGTCCCCCAACACACAGACATACACACACGCCCACACACATGTAGAGACACACTAACTCACAATCGCCCAACAGACAGACACACACACACTCCCGCCCACATATAGAGACACACTGACTCACAATCCCCCAACACCCACACACTCACACTCCCACCCACATATAAAGACACACTCACTCACAATCCCCCATCAAACAGACACACACACAGACACTCCCAACTCCATATAGAGACACACTCACTCACAATCCCCCAACACACAGACAAACTCACATTCCCACACACATAAAGAGACTTACACTCACAATCCCCCAACACACAGTCAAACTCACTCCCCCACACACATATAGAGACACACTCACTCACAATCCCCCAACACACAGACACACACACTCCCGCCCACATATAGAGACACACTCACTCACAATCCTCCAACACACAGACACACTCACACTCCCGATCACAATTCGAGACACACTCACTCACAATCCCCCAACAAACAGGCACACACACACACTCCTGCCCTAATATAGAGACACACTTACTCACAATCCCTAAACACACAGACACACACACAGATACTCCCACCCCCATATAGAGACACACTCACTCACAATCCCCCAACACACAGACACACTCACACTCCAGCCCACATATAGAGACACACTCACTCACAATCCCCTAACACACAGACACACACACACTCCAGCCCACATATAGAGACACACACACTCACAATCCCCCAACACACACACTCACACTCCCGCCCACATATAGAGACACACTCACTCACAATCCCCCAACACACACACACTCACACTCCCGCCCACATATAGAGACACACTCACTCACAATCCCCCAACACACACACACTCACACTCCCGCTCACATATAGAGAAACACTCACTCACAATCCCCCAACACACACACACTCACACTCCCGCCCACATATAGAGACACACTCACTCACAATCCCCCAACACACACACACTCACGCTCCCGCCCACATATAGAGACACACACACTCACAATCCCCCAACACACACACACTCACACTCCCGCTCACATATAGAGAAACACTCACTCAAAATCCCCCAACACACAGACACACTCTCACTCCTGCCCACATATAGAGACACACTCACTCACAATCCCCCAACACACAGACACACACACACTCCCGTCCACATATACAGACACACTCACTCATTGTCCCCCAACACACAGACAGACACACACTCCCACATACATGTAGAGACACACTAACACACAATCGCCCAACAGACACACACACACACTCCCGCCCACATATAGAGACAGACTCACTCACAATCCCCCAACACACAAACACACTCACACACCCGCCCACATATAGAGACTCAGTCACTCACAAAATCCCCAACACACAGACAAACTCACTCTCCCTCACACATATAGAGACACACTCACTCACAATCCTCCAACACACAGACACACACACACTCCCGCCAACATATAGAGACACACTCACTCACAATCCCCCAACAAACAGACACACACACACACACTCCTGCCCTAATATAGAGACACACTTACTCACAATCCCTAAACACACAGACACACACACAGATACTCCCACCCCCATATAGAGACACATACACTCACAATTCCGAAACACAGACACTCACTCACACTCCTTCCCACATATAGTGACACACTCAGTCACAATCCCCCAACACACAGACACACACACACTCCCGCCCACATATAGAGACACTCTCACCCACAGTCCCCCAACACACAGACACACACACACTCCAGCCCACATATAGAGACACACTCACTCACAATTCCCCAACACACAGACATTCTCACACTCCCGCCCTCATATAGAGACACACTCACTCACAATCCCCCAACACACAGACACACACACACATTCCTGCCCTAATATAGAGACACACTCACTCACAATCCCCAAACACACAGTAACACACACACTCCCGCCCACATATAGAGACGCACTCACTCATAAACCCCCAACACACACACACGCACAATCCCGCCCACATATAGAGACACACACTCACAATCCCCCAACACACAGACATACACACACTCCTACCCATGTAGAGAGACGCACTCACTCACAATCCCCCACACACAGACACACACACACACTCCAGCCCACATATAGAGACACACTCACTCACAATCCCCCACACACAGACACACACACACACTCCAGCCCACATATAGAGACACACTCACTCACAATCCCCCACACACAGACACACACACACACTCCAGCCCACATATAGAGACACACTCACTCACAATCCCCCACACACAGACACACACACACACTCCAGCCCACATATAGAGACACACTCACTCACAATCCCCCACACACAGACACACACACACACTCCAGCCCACATATAGTGACACACTCACTCACAATCCCCCACACACAGACACACACATACGCCAGCCCACATATAGAGACACACTGACTTACAAACCCCCAACACACAGACACATTCACATTCCCAACCACTTCTAGAGACACACTGACTCACAATCCCCCAACACACAGTCACACACATACTCCTGCCCGCAGATAGAAACACACTCACTCACAATCCCCCAAAACACCGACACACACACACTCCCACCGATGTATAGAGACACACTCACTCACAGTCGCCCAACACACAGACACACTCGCACAACCGCACACATTTGGAGACACACTAACTCGCAATCCCCCAACACACACAGACTGACACTCCTGCCCACGTCTAGAGACACACTCACTCAGAATCCCCTAACTCACAGACACACACACACTCCCGCCCACATATACAGACACACTCACTCATTGTCCCCCAACACACAGACATACACACACGCCCACACACATGTAGAGACACACTAACTCACAATCGCCCAACAGACAGACACACACACACTCCCGCCCACATATAGAGACACACTGACTCACAATCCCCCAACACCCACACACTCACACTCCCACCCACATATAAAGACACACTCACTCACAATCCCCCATCAAACAGACACACACACAGACACTCCCAACTCCATATAGAGACACACTCACTCACAATCCCCCAACACACAGACAAACTCACATTCCCACACACATAAAGAGACTTACACTCACAATCCCCCAACACACAGTCAAACTCACTCCCCCACACACATATAGAGACACACTCACTCACAATCCCCCAACACACAGACACACACACTCCCGCCCACATATAGAGACACACTCACTCACAATCCCCCAACACACAGACACACTCACACACCCCCCCACATATAGAGACTCACACTCACAATCCCCCAACACACAGTCAAACTCAATCCCCCACACACATATAGAGACACACTCACTCACAATCCCCCAACGCACAGACTCGCACACTCCCGCCAACATATAGAGACACACTCACTCACAATCCTCCAACACACAGACACACACACACTCCCGCCAACATATAGAGACACACTCACTCACAATCCCCCAACAAACAGACACACACACACACACTCCTGCCCTAATATAGAGACACACTTACTCACAATCCCTAAACACACAGACACACACACAGATACTCCCACCCCCATATAGAGACACATACACTCACAATTCCGAAACACAGACACTCACTCACACTCCTTCCCACATATAGTGACACACTCAGTCACAATCCCCCAACACACAGACACACACACACTCCCGCCCACATATAGAGACACTCTCACCCACAGTCCCCCAACACACAGACACACACACACTCCAGCCCACATATAGAGACACACTCACTCACAATTCCCCAACACACAGACATTCTCACACTCCCGCCCTCATATAGAGACACACTCACTCACAATCCCCCAACACACAGACACACACACACATTCCTGCCCTAATATAGAGACACACTCACTCACAATCCCCAAACACACAGTAACACACACACTCCCGCCCACATATAGAGACGCACTCACTCATAAACCCCCAACACACACACACGCACAATCCCGCCCACATATAGAGACACACACTCACAATCCCCCAACACACAGACATACACACACTCCTACCCATGTAGAGAGACGCACTCACTCACAATCCCCCACACACAGACACACACACACACTCCAGCCCACATATAGAGACACACTCACTCACAATCCCCCACACACAGACACACACACACACTCCAGCCCACATATAGTGACACACTCACTCACAATCCCCCACACACAGACACACACATACGCCAGCCCACATATAGAGACACACTGACTTACAAACCCCCAACACACAGACACATTCACATTCCCAACCACTTCTAGAGACACACTGACTCACAATCCCCCAACACACAGTCACACACATACTCCTGCCCGCAGATAGAAACACACTCACTCACAATCCCCCAAAACACCGACACACACACACTCCCACCGATGTATAGAGACACACTCACTCACAGTCGCCCAACACACAGACACACTCGCACAACCGCACACATTTGGAGACACACTAACTCGCAATCCCCCAACACACACAGACTGACACTCCTGCCCACGTCTAGAGACACACTCACTCAGAATCCCCTAACTCACAGACACACACACACTCCCGCCCACATATACAGACACACTCACTCATTGTCCCCCAACACACAGACATACACACACGCCCACACACATGTAGAGACACACTAACTCACAATCGCCCAACAGACAGACACACACACACTCCCGCCCACATATAGAGACAAAAGTTGAAAACAAAGAAAACTGCGGATGCTGGAAATCTAAAACAAAAACAGAATTACCTGGAAAAACTCAGTAGGTCTGGCAGCATCGGCAGAGAAGAAAAGAGTTGACGTTTCGAGTCCTCATGACCCTTCGACAGAACTGGACTAGTTCTGTCGAAGGGTCATGAGGACTCGAAACGTCAACTCTTTTCTTCTCTGCCGATGCTGCCAGACCTACTGAGTTTTTCCAGGTAATTCTGTTTTTGTTTCACATATAGAGACACACTGACTCACAATCCCCCAACACCCACACACTCACACTCCCACCCACATATAAAGACACACTCACTCACAATCCCCCATCAAACAGACACACACACAGACACTCCCAACTCCATATAGAGACACACTCACTCACAATCCCCCAACACACAGACAAACTCACATTCCCACACACATAAAGAGACTTACACTCACAATCCCCCAACACACAGTCAAACTCACTCCCCCACACACATATAGAGACACACTCACTCACAATCCCCCAACACACAGACACACACACTCCCGCCCACATATAGAGACACACTCACTCACAATCCTCCAACACACAGACACACTCACACTCCCGATCACAATTCGAGACACACTCACTCACAATCCCCCAACAAACAGGCACACACACACACTCCTGCCCTAATATAGAGACACACTTACTCACAATCCCTAAACACACAGACACACACACAGATACTCCCACCCCCATATAGAGACACACTCACTCACAATCCCCCAACACACAGACACACTCACACTCCAGCCCACATATAGAGACACACTCACTCACAATCCCCCAACACACACACACTCACACTCCCGCTCACATATAGAGAAACACTCACTCACAATCCCCCAACACACACACACTCACACTCCCGCCCACATATAGAGACACACTCACTCACAATCCCCCAACACACACACACTCACGCTCCCGCCCACATATAGAGACACACACACTCACAATCCCCCAACACACACACACTCACACTCCCGCTCACATATAGAGAAACACTCACTCAAAATCCCCCAACACACAGACACACTCTCACTCCTGCCCACATATAGAGACACACTCACTCACAATCCCCCAACACACAGACACACACACACTCCCGTCCACATATACAGACACACTCACTCATTGTCCCCCAACACACAGACAGACACACACTCCCACATACATGTAGAGACACACTAACACACAATCGCCCAACAGACACACACACACGCTCCCGCCCACATATAGAGACAGACTCACTCACAATCCCCCAACACACAAACACACTCACACACCCGCCCACATATAGAGACTCACTCACTCACAAAATCCCCAACACACAGACAAACTCACTCTCCCTCACACATATAGAGACACTCTCACTCAGAATCCCCCAACACACAGACACACTCACACTCCCGCCCACATATAGAGACACACTCACTCACAATCCCCCGACACAGACACTCACTCACACTCCTTCCCACATATAGAGACACATTCATGCACAATCCCCCAACACAGACACTCACTCACACTCCTTCCCAGATATAGTGACTCACTCACTCACAATCCCCTAACACACAGACACACACACACACTGCTGCCCTAATATAGAGATACACTCACTCACAATCCCCAAACACACAGAAACACACACACTCCCGCCCACATATAGAATCATACTCACTCACAATCCCCCAACTCACAGACATTCTCACACTCCCACACACATATAGAGACACACTCACCCACAATCCCCCAACACACAGACACACTCACACACCCCCCCACATATAGAGACTCACACTCACAATCCCCCAACACACAGTCAAACTCAATCCCCCACACACATATAGAGACACACTCACTCACAATCCCCCAACGCACAGACTCGCACACTCCCGCCAACATATAGAGACACACTCACTCACAATCCTCCAACACACAGACACACACACACTCCCGCCAACATATAGAGACACACTCACTCACAATCCCCCAACAAACAGACACACACACACACACTCCTGCCCTAATATAGAGACACACTTACTCACAATCCCTAAACACACAGACACACACACAGATACTCCCACCCCCATATAGAGACACATACACTCACAATTCCGAAACACAGACACTCACTCACACTCCTTCCCACATATAGTGACACACTCAGTCACAATCCCCCAACACACAGACACACACACACTCCCGCCCACATATAGAGACACTCTCACCCACAGTCCCCCAACACACAGACACACACACACTCCAGCCCACATATAGAGACACACTCACTCACAATTCCCCAACACACAGACATTCTCACACTCCCGCCCTCATATAGAGACACACTCACTCACAATCCCCCAACACACAGACACACACACACATTCCTGCCCTAATATAGAGACACACTCACTCACAATCCCCAAACACACAGTAACACACACACTCCCGCCCACATATAGAGACGCACTCACTCATAAACCCCCAACACACACACACGCACAATCCCGCCCACATATAGAGACACACACTCACAATCCCCCAACACACAGACATACACACACTCCTACCCATGTAGAGAGACGCACTCACTCACAATCCCCCACACACAGACACACACACACACTCCAGCCCACATATAGAGACACACTCACTCACAATCCCCCACACACAGACACACACACACACTCCAGCCCACATATAGTGACACACTCACTCACAATCCCCCACACACAGACACACACATACGCCAGCCCACATATAGAGACACACTGACTTACAAACCCCCAACACACAGACACATTCACATTCCCAACCACTTCTAGAGACACACTGACTCACAATCCCCCAACACACAGTCACACACATACTCCTGCCCGCAGATAGAAACACACTCACTCACAATCCCCCAAAACACCGACACACACACACTCCCACCGATGTATAGAGACACACTCACTCACAGTCGCCCAACACACAGACACACTCGCACAACCGCACACATTTGGAGACACACTAACTCGCAATCCCCCAACACACACAGACTGACACTCCTGCCCACGTCTAGAGACACACTCACTCAGAATCCCCTAACTCACAGACACACACACACTCCCGCCCACATATACAGACACACTCACTCATTGTCCCCCAACACACAGACATACACACACGCCCACACACATGTAGAGACACACTAACTCACAATCGCCCAACAGACAGACACACACACACTCCCGCCCACATATAGAGACACACTGACTCACAATCCCCCAACACCCACACACTCACACTCCCACCCACATATAAAGACACACTCACTCACAATCCCCCATCAAACAGACACACACACAGACACTCCCAACTCCATATAGAGACACACTCACTCACAATCCCCCAACACACAGACAAACTCACATTCCCACACACATAAAGAGACTTACACTCACAATCCCCCAACACACAGTCAAACTCACTCCCCCACACACATATAGAGACACACTCACTCACAATCCCCCAACACACAGACACACACACTCCCGCCCACATATAGAGACACACTCACTCACAATCCTCCAACACACAGACACACTCACACTCCCGATCACAATTCGAGACACACTCACTCACAATCCCCCAACAAACAGGCACACACACACACTCCTGCCCTAATATAGAGACACACTTACTCACAATCCCTAAACACACAGACACACACACAGATACTCCCACCCCCATATAGAGACACACTCACTCACAATCCCCCAACACACAGACACACACACACTCCAGCCCACATATAGAGACACACTCACTCACAATCCCCCAACACACAGACACACACACACTCCAGCCCACGTATAGAGACACACTCACTCACAATCCCCAACACACAGACACACACACACTCCCGCCGACGTATAGAGACACACTCACTCACAATCCCCCATCAAACAGTCACACCCATACTCCTGCCCACATATAGAAACACACTCACTCACACTCCCCCAAAACACAGACACACACACACTCCCGCTGACGTATAGAGACACACTGACTCACAATCCCCCAACACACAGAAACACACACACTCCCACCCACTTGTAGAGACGCACTCACTCACAATCCCCAGCACACAACACACACTCAAACTCCCGCCCACTTATACAGACACACTCACTCACAGTCCCCCAACACACAGAAACTCACACTCCCGCCCAATATAGAGACACACTCAGTCATAAACCCCCAACATACACACACTCACACTCCCGCCCACATATAGAGACACACTCACTCACAATCCCCCAACACACAGACAAACCCACACTCCCACACACATATAGAGACACTCTCACCCACAGTCCCCCAACACACAGACACACTCACACACCCGTCCACATATGGAGACTCACTCACTCACATTTCCCCAACACACAGCCAAACTCACTCTCGCACACACATATCGGGACACACTCACTCACAATCCCCCAACACACAGACACACACACTCCCGCCAACATATAGAGACATACTCACTCACAATCCCCCAAGAAACCGACACACACACACACTCCTTCCCACATATAGTGACACACTCACTCACAATCCCCCAACACACAGACACACACACTCTCCAGCCCACATATAGAGACACACTCACTCACAATCCCTAAACACACAGACACACACACACGCACTCCCACCCACATATAGAGACACATTCACGCACAATCCCCCAACTCGGACACTCACTCACACTCCTTCCCACATATAGTGACACACTCACTCACAATCCCCCAACACACACACACTCACACTCCCGCCCACATATAGAGACACACACACTCACAATCACCCAACACACAGACACACTCACACTCCCGCCCACATATGGAGACACACTCAGTCATAAACCCCCAACACACAGACACACACACACTCCAGCCCACATATAGAAACACACTCACAATTCCCCAACACACAGACACACACACACACTCCCGCCCACATATAGAGACACACTGACTCACAAACCCCCAACACACAGACACACTCACATTCCCAACCACATCTAAAGACACACTCACTCACAATCCCCCAACACACAGTCACACACATACTCCTGCCCACAGATAGAAACACACTCACTCACAATCCCCCAAAACACAGACACACACACACTCCTGCCGACATATAGAGACATACTCATTCACAATCCCTAAACACACAGACACAAACACACGCACTCCCACCCACATATAGAGACACATTCACGCACAATCCCCCAACACGGATACTCACTCACACTCCTTCCCACATATAGTGACACACTCACTCACAATCCCCCAACACACACACACTCACACTCCCGCCCACATATAGAGACACACTCATTCACAATCACCCAACACACAGACACACTCACACTCCCGCCCACATATAGAGACACACTCACTCACAAACCCCCAACACACAGACACACTCACACTCCCTCACACATATTGGGACATACTCACTCGCAATCCCCCCAGACACACTTTCCCACCCATAAATGGAGACACACTCACTCACAAACCCCCAACACACAAGCACACTGACCCTCCCACACACATATAGAGACACACTCACTCACAAACTCCCAACACACAGACTCGCAATCCCCCCAGACACACAGACACACACACACTCCCGCCCACATATAGAGACACAGTCATTCACAAACCCCCAACACACAGACGCACGCACTCTCCAAAACACATATAGAGACACACTCACTCACAATCCCCCAACACACAGACACACTCACACACCCGTCCACATACAGAGACACACTCACTCACAAACCCCAAGCACATAAACACACTGACACTCCCGCCCAGATATAGAGACACACTCCGAAAACCCCAACACTCACATACACACTCTCGCACTCTCCCTCAAACTCACAGATACACACTCTCACACACACACTCACTCACACACAAACTTTCTTACAGCCCCCACACTTACAGATGCACACTCTCCCTCCCCCACACACTCACAGACACATTCTCTCACACACACACTCACTCACACACAAACTCTCCACACCCCCCACACTCACAGACACAATCTATCTGTCCCCCTCACACTCACAGACCCACTCTCTCTCACCCCCACAAACTCACAGACACACTCTCTCACTCCCCCACACACTCAAAGACACACTCTCTCACTCCTCCACTCACTCACAGACACACTCTCTCAATCGCCAACAAACTCACAGACACACACTCTCACTCCCCCACAGACACACTCTCTCACTGCCCCACACACTCACAGACACACTCTCTCACTCCTCCACTCACTCACAGACAGACTCTCTCACTGCCCAATAAACTCACAGACACACTCTCTCACTTTCCCACAGTCTCACAGACACACTCTCTCACTCCCCCACACACTCACCGACACACTCTCTCACTCTCCCTCACACTCACAGACAAACTCTCTCACACCCCCCACACTTACAGATGCACTCTCTCCCTCCCCCACACACTCACAGACAAACTCTCTCACTCCCCCACCTACTCACAGACACACTCTCTCACTACCCCACACACTCACAGGCACACACACTCTCACTCCACAACACTATCACAGACACACTCTCTCAGTCCCCCTCTCACTCACAGACGCACTCTCTCAACCCCTCGCATGCTCACAGACACACTCTCTCACTACCCCACAGACTCACAGACACACTCTCTCACTCCCCCACAGACTCAGACACACACTCTCACTCACCCTCACACTCACGGACACACTCTCTTGCACCCCCACAAACTCACAGACACACTTTTTCACTCCACCTCACACTCACAGACACACTCTCTCACTCACCCTCATACTCACAGACACACTCTCTCACTCACAGACACACTCACTCCTTCCCACACACACTCACAGACACACTCTCTCACACCCCCACACTCACGGACACACTCTCTCAGTCCACCTCACACTCACAGACACACTCTCTCACTCCCCCTCACACTCACAGACACACTCTCTCACACCCCCCACACTCACGGACACACTCTCTCAGTCCACCTCACACTCACAGACACACTCTCTCAGTCACAGACACACTCACTCCTTCCCACACACACTCACAGACACACTCTCTCACACTCCCCACCCTCACAGACACACTCTCTCAGTCCCCCTCACACTCACAGACACACTCTCTCAGTCACAGACACACTCACTCCTTCCCACACACACTCACAGACACACTCTCTCTCACCCCCCCACACTCACAGACACACTCTCTCACTCCCCCACACACTCAAAGACACACTCTCTCACTCCTCCACTCACTCACAGACACACTCTCTCAATCGCCAACAAACTCACAGACACACACTCTCACTCCCCCACAGACACACTCTCTCACTGCCCCACACACTCACAGACACACTCTCTCACTCCTCCACTCTCTCACTCCCCCACACACTCACAGACACACTCTCTCACTCCTTCACACACTCACAGACACACTCTCTCACTCTCCGGCAAACACACAGACACACTCTCTCACTCCTCCACTCACTCACAGACAGACTCTCTCACTGCCCAATAAACTCACAGACACACTCTCTCACTCCCCCACAAACTCACAGACACACTCTCTCACTCCCCCACACACTCACAGACACACTCTCTCCCTCCCCCACACACTCACAGACACACTCTCTCACTCTCCCTCACACTCACAGACAAACTCTCTCACACCCCCTCACACTCACAGACACACTCTCTCACTCCCCATCACACTCACAGACACACTCTCTCACTCCCCCTCACGCTCACAGACACACTCTCTCACTCCCCTACAACACTCACAGACAAACTCTCTCACACCCCCCACACTTACAGATGCACTCTCTCCCTCCCCCACAAACTCACAGGCACACTCTCTCACTCCCCCACCTACTCACAGACACACTCTCTCACTACCCCACACACTCATAGACACACTCTCTCACTCTCCGGCAAACACACAGACACACACTCTCACTCCACAACACTATCACAGACACACTCTCTCAGTCCCCCTCTCACTCACAGACACACTCTCTCAACCCCTCGCATGCTCACAGACACACTCTCTCACTCCCCCACCTACTCACAGACACACTCTCTCACTCCCCCACACACTCACAGACAAACTCTCTCACTCCCCCACCTACTCACAGACACACTCTCTCACTACCCCACACACTCACAGGCACACACACTCTCACTCCACAACACTATCACAGACACACTCTCTCAGTCCCCCTCTCACTCACAGACACACTCTCTCAACCCCTCGCATGCTCACAGACACACTCTCTCACTACCCCACAGACTCAGACACACACTCTCACTCACCCTCACACTCACGGACACACTCTCTTGCACCCCCACAAACTCACAGACACACTTTTTCACTCCACCTCACACTCACAGACACACTCTCTCACTCACCCTCATACTCACAGACACACTCTCTCACTCACAGACACACTCACTCCTTCCCACACACACTCACAGACACACTCTCTCACACCCCCCACACTCACGGACACACCCTCTCAGTCCACCTCACACTCACAGACACACTCTCTCACTCCCCCTCACACTCACAGACACACTCTCTCAGTCACAGACACACTCACTCCTTCCCACACACACTCACAGACACACTCTCTCACACCCCCCCACACTCACAGACACACTGTCTCAGTCACCCTCACAATCACAGACACACTCTCTCACTCCCCCACAGACACACTCTCTCACTGCCCCACTCACTCACAGACAGACTCTCTCACTGCCCAATAAACTCACAGACACACTCTCTCACTTTCCCACAGACTCACAGACACATTCTCCCACTCCCCCCCACACTTACAGATGCACTCTCTCCCTCCCCCACACACTCACAGACACACTCTCTCACTCCCCCACCTACTCACAGACACACTCTCTCACTACCCCACACACTCACAGGCACACACACTCTCACTCCACAACACTATCACAGAAACACTCTCTCACTCCCCCTCACACTCTCAGACACACTCTCTCACTCCCCCACACGCTCACAGGCACACTCTCTCACTCCCTCTCACACTCACAGACACACTCTCTCACACGGCCCACACTTACAGATGCACACTCTCCCTCCCCCACACACTCACAGACACACTCTCGTACACACACACTCACTCACACACAAACACTCTCACACCCCCCACACTTACAGATGCACTCTCTTCCTCCCCCACACACTCACAGACACACTCTCTCACACACACACTAACTCACACACAAACTCTCTCACACCCCCCACACTTACAGATGCACTCTCTCACTCCCCTACAACACTCACAGACACACTCTCTCACTACACCTCACACTCACAGACACACTCTCTCGCTGACACTCACTCTCACAGACAAACTCTCTCACTTCACCTCACACTAACAGACACACTCTCTCGCTCCCGCTCACAATCACAGACACACTCTCTCACTCCCCCTCACACTCACAGACACACTCTCTCACTCCCCCTCTCACTCACAGACACGCTCTCTCACTCCCCCTCTCACTCACATACACCCTCTCTCACTCCCCCTCAGACTCACGGACACACTCTCTCACTCCTCCAGTCACTCACAGACGCACTCTCTCACTCGCCAACAATCTAACAGACACACACTCACACTCCCCCACACACTCACAGACACACACTCTCACTCCCCCACACACTCACAGACACACACTATCACTCCTCCACTGACTCACAGACTGACTCTCTCACTGCCCAACAAACTCAAAGACACACTCTCTCACTCCCCCACACACTCACAGACACACTCTCTCACTCCCCTACACGCTCACGGGCACACTCTCTCACTCCCCCTCACACTCACAGACACACTCTCTCACTCCCCCACACACTCACAGACACACTCTCTCACTCCCCTACACGCTCACGGGCACACTCTCTCACTCCCCCTCACACTCACAGACACACTCTCTCACACTGCCCACACTTACAGATGCACACTCTCCCTCCCCCACACACTCACAGACACACTCTCGCACACACACACTCACTCACATACAAACTCTCTCACACCCCCCACACTTACAGATGCACTCTCTCCCTCCCCCACACACTCACAGACACACTCTCTCACACACACACTAACTCACACGCAAACTCTCTCACACCCCCCACACTTACAGATGCACTCTCTCCCTCCCCCACACACTCACAGACACACTCTCTCACTCCCCTACAACACTCACAGACACACTCTCTCACTACACCTCACACTCACAGACACACACTCTCACTCCCCCACACAGTCACAGACACATTCTCTCACTCCCCCACACACTCACGGGCCACTCTTTCACTACACCTCACACTCACTGACACGCTCTCTCACTCCCAGTCACTCTCACAGAAACACACACTCTCAGTCCCCCACACACTCACGGACACACTCACTCAGTCCCCCACACACTCACGGACACACTCTTTCACTCACTCACACACACACTCGTACGCTCCCCCTCACACACACGGACACACACTCTCATTACCCCTCACACTCACGGACACACTGTCTCACTCCCCCAACACTCACAGACACACTCTCTCACTGCCTCGCACTCTCACAGACACAAACTCTCACTCCCCTAACACTCATAGACACACACTCTCACTCCCAAACACCCTTACAGACACACACTCTCACTCCCCCACACAATCACAGACACAATCTATCTGTCCCCCTCACACTCACAGACCCACTCTCTCTCCCACCCTCACAAAATCACAGACACACTCTCTCATTACCCCACACACTCACGGACACACTTTCTCACTCCCCCACACATTCACAGACACACACTGTCATTCCTCCACTCACTCACAGACACACTCTCTCACTCGCCAACAAACTCACAGACACACTCTCTCACTCGCCAACAAACTGACAGACACACTCTCTCACTCCCCCTCACTCGCACAGACACACACTGTCACTCCCCCACACACTCACAAACAGACTCTCTCACTCCTTCACACACTCACAGACACACTCTCTCACTCTCCGGCAAACACACAGACAAACACTCTCACTCCCCCTCACACTCACAGCCTCACTCTTTCACTCCTTCACACACTCACAGACACACTCTCTCACTCTCCGGCAAACACACAGACAAACACTCTCACTCCCCCTCACACTCACAGCCTCACTCTCTCACTCCCCCTCACACTCACAGACACACTCTCTCACTCCCCCACAAACTCACAGACACAATCTATCTGTCCCCCTCACACTCACAGACCCACTCTCTCCCACCCCCTCAAACTCACAGACACACTCTCTCATTAGCCCACAAACTCACAGACACACTCTCTCACTCCCCCACTCACTCACAGACACACTCTCTCACTCGCCAACAAACTAACAGACACACTCTATCTGTCCCCCTCACACTCACAGACACACACTCTCACTCCCCCTCACACTCACAGACACACTCTCTCTCTCACCCCCACACACTCACAGACATACTCTCTCATTACCCCACACACTCACAGACACACACACACACCCCCACACACGCACAGACACACTCTCTCACTCCCCCACACACTCACACACATACTCTCTCACTCCCCCACACACTCACAGACACACTCTCTCACTCCCCCACACACTCTCAGACACACTCTCTCTGTCCCCCTCACACACACAGACACACTGTCTCACTCCCCCTCACACTCACAATAACACTCTCTCACTACTTCACACACTCACAGACACACTCTCTCACTTCCCTCACACTCACAGACAAACTCTCTCACTCCGCCTCACACTCAAGGACACACACTCACTCACTAACCCTCACACTCACAGACACAATATCTCACTCCCCCTCACACTCAAGGACACACACTCACTCACTAACCCTCACACTCACAGACACAATATCTCACTCCCCCTCACACTCACAGATTCATTCGCTCACTCCCCCTCACATTCACAGACACACTATCTCACTTGCCCTCACACTCACAGCCTCACTCTCTCACTTCCCCTCACACTCACAGACACACACTCTCACTACCCCTCACACTCATGGACACAGACTCTCAGTCTCCCTCACACTCACAGACACACTCTCTCAATCCCCCTCACACTCACAGACACACTATCTCAATCCCCCTCACACTCACAGACATACGCTCTCAGTCCCCCTCACGCTCACAGAAACTCTATCCCACTCCCCCACACACTCACAGACACAGTTTCTCACTCCCCCAACACTTACAGACACACTCTCTCACTACACCTCACACTCACAGACACACACTTTCGCTGCCACTCACTCTCACAGACAAACTCTCTCACTTCCCCTCACACTCACAGACACACTCTCGCACTCCCCCTCAGACTCACAGACACACTCTCCCACTCCCCCTCACACACACAGACACATTCTCTCATTCCCCCCCCACACACACGGGACACTCTCTCACTACACCTCACAGACACGGGCACGCTCTATCACTACCCCTCACACTCACGCTCACACACTCTCACTATCCCTCACACTCACGGACACACTGTCACACTCCCCCAACACTCACCGACACACAGTCTCACTGCCACTCATTCTCACAGACACAAACTCTCACTATCCCTCACACTCACGGAGACACTCTCTCACACCCCAACACTCACAGGCACACTGTCTCACTCCCAAACACACTCACAGAAACATACTCTCACTCCCCCACACACTCACAGACACAATCTATTTGTCCCCCTCACACTCACAGACACACTCTCTCACTAACCCACACACTCACAGGCACACACACGCTCTCTCCCCCACACACTCACAGACACATGATCTCATTCCCCCACATACTCACAGGCCAGTCTTTCACTACACCTCACACTCACGGGCACACTCTCTCAGTCCCCCTCACACTCACAGGCACACTCTCTCACTCCCCCTCACAATCACAGACACTCTCACTCCCCCTCACACACACAGACACACTCTCTCACTCCCCCTCACACTCACAGACACACTCTCTCACTCCCCCCTCACACTCACAGACACACTCTCTCCCTCCCCCACACACTCACAGACACACTCTCTCACTCCCCCTCACACTCACAGACACACTCTCTCACTCCCCCTCACACTCACAGACACACTCTCTCACTCCTTCACACACTCACAGACACACTCTCTCACTCCTTCACACACTCACAGACACACTCTCTCACTCCCCCTCACACTCACAGACACACTCTCTCACTCCTTCACACACTCACAGACACACTCTCTCAGTCACAGACACACTCACTCCTTTCCACACACACTCACAGACACACTCTATCACACCCCCCCACCCTCACAGACACACTCTCTCAGTCCCCCTCACACTCACAGACACACTCTCTCACTCCCCCTCACACTTACAGACACACTCTCTCACTCCCCCTCACACTCATAGACACACTCTCTCACTCCCCGTCACACTCACAGACACACTCTCTCACTCCCCCACACACTCACAGACACACTCTCTCACTCCCCCACACACTCACAGACACACTCTCTCACTCCCCCTCACACTCAAGGACACACCCTCAATCACTACCCCTCACACTCACAGACACAATATCTCACTCCCCCTCACACTCACAGATGCACTCGCTCACTCCCCCTCACAATCACAGACACACTATCTCACTCGCCCACACACTCACAGACACACTCTCTCAGTCCCACTCACACTCACAGACACACTCTCTCACTCCCCAACATTCTTACAGACACATTCTCTCACTCCCCCAGCACTCACAGAATCACTCTCTCACTACACCTCACACTCATAGACACACTCTCTCGCTGCCACTCACTCTCACAGATAAACTCTCACACATCCCCTCACACTCACAGACACACTCTCTCACTCCCCCTCACACTCGCAGACACACTCTCACACTCCCCATATCACTCACAGACAAGCTCTCTCACTCCCCCTCACACTGACAACCACACGCTCTCACTCCCCCACACTCTCACAGACACAATCGATCTGTCCCCCTCACACTCACAGACCCACTGTCTTCCAGCCCCACAAACTCACAGACACACTCTCTCACTCCCCCACACACTCACAGACACACTCTCACACTCCCCATCTCACTCACAGACATGGTCTCTCACTCCCCCTCACACTGACAACCACACGCTCTCACTCCCCCACACTCTCACAGACACAATCGATCTGTCCCCCTCACACTCACAGACCCACTGTCTTCCAGCCCCACAAACTCACAGACACTCTCTCACTCCCCCACACACTCACAGACACACTCTCTCACTCCCCCTCACACTCGCAGACACACTCTCTCACTCCCCCACACACTCACAGACACACTCTCACACTCCCCATCTCACTCACAGACACACACTCTCACTCTCCCTCACACTCACAGACCCACTCTCTCCCACCCCCACAGACTCACAGACACAATCTATCCCACACCCACAAACTCACAGACACACTCTCTCACACCCCCCACACTTACAGACACACTCTCTCACTCCCCCACACACTCACAGACACACTCTCTCACACCCCCCACACTTACAGACACACTCTCTCACTCCCCCACACACTCACAGACACACTCTCTCACACCCCCCACACTTACAGACACACTCTCTCACTACCCCACACACTCACAGACACACTCTATCCCACCCCCACAAACTCACAGACACACTCTCTCACACCCCCCCACACTTACAGACACACTCCCTCCCTCCCCCACACACTCACAGGCACACTCTCTCACTCCCCCACAAACTCACAGACACACCTCTCACTCCCCCACACACTTACAGACACACTCCCTCCCTCCCCCACACACTCACAGACACACTCTCTCACTCCCCCACAAACTCACAGACACACCTCTCACTGTCCCACACACTCACAGACACACTCTCTCACTCCTCCACTCACTCACAGACACACTCTCTCACTGCCCAATAAACTCACAGACACACACTCTCACTTTCCCACAGTCTCACAAACACATTCTCCCACTTCCCCACACACTCATGGGCACACTCTCTCCCTCCCCCACACACTCACAGACACACTCTCTCACTCCCCCTCACACTCACAGACACACTCTCTCACTACCCCACACACTCACAGGCACACACACTCTCACTCCACAGCACTATCACAGACAAACTCTCTCACTACCCCTCACACTCACAGACACACTCTCTCACTGCCCATCACACTCACAGACATACTCTCTCAGTCCCCCTCTCACTCACAGACACATTCTCTCAACCCCTCGCACACTCACAGACACACTCTCTCACTACCCCACAGACTCACAGACACACACTCTCACTCACCCTCACACTCACGGACACACTCTCTCGCACCCCCACAAACTCACAGACACACTTTTTCACTCTACCTCACACTCACAGACATACTCTCTCACTCACCCTCACACTCACAGACACACTCTCTCACTCCTTCACACACTCACAGACACACTCTCTCACTCCCCCTCACACTCACAGACACACTCTCTCAGTCACAGACACACTCACTCCTTCCCACACACACTCACAGACACACTCTCTCACACCCCCCCACCCTCACAGACACACTCTCTCACACCCCCCCCACCCTCACAGACACACTCTCTCAGTCCCCCTCACACTCACAGACACACTCTCTCACTCCCCCCCACACTCACAGACACACTCTCTCACTCCCCCTCACACTCATAGACACACTCTCTCACTCCCCCTCACACTCACAGACACACTCTCTCACTCCCCCACACACTCACAGACACACTCTCTCACTCCCCCTCACACTCACAGACACACTCTCTCACTCCCCCTCACACTCACGGACACATCCTCAATCACTACCCCACACACTCACAGACACAATATCTCACTCCCCCTCACACTCACAGATGCACTCGCTCACTCCCCCTCACACTCACAGACACACGCTCTCACTCCCCCTCACACTCACAGACACACTCTCTCAGTCACAGACACACTCACTCCTTCCCTCACACACTCACAGACACACTCTCTCACACCCCCCCACCCTCACAGACACACTCTCTCACACCCCCCCACCCTCACAGACACACTCTCTCACTCCCCCACACACTCACAGACACACTCTCTCACTCCCTCACACACACACAGACACACTCTCTCACTCCCCCACACACTCATAGACACACTCTCTCACTCCCCCACACACTCACAGACACACTCTCTCACTCCCCCTCACCCTCACAGACACACTCTCTCACTCCCCCACACACTCAAGGACACACCCTCAATCACTACCCCTCACACCCACAGACACAATATCTCACGCCCCCTCACACTCACAGATGCACTCGCTCACTCCCCCTCACAATCACAGACACACTATCTCACTCGCCCACACACTCACAGACACACTCTCTCAGTCCCACTCACACTCACAGACACACTCTCTCACTCCCCAACATACTCACAGATACATTCTCTCATTCCCCCAACACTCACAGACACACTCTCTCACAACACCTCACACTCACAGACACACTTTCTCGCTGCCACTCACTCTCACAGATAAACTCTCACACATCCCCTCACACTGAAAGACACACTCTCTCACTCCCCCTCACACTCGCAGACACACTCTCACACTCCCCATCTCACTCACAGACATGCTCTCTCACTCCCCCTCACACTGACAACCACACGCTCTCACTCCCCCACACTCTCACAGACACAATCGATCTGTCCCCCTCACACTCACAGACCCACTGTCTTCCAGCCCCACAAACTCACAGACACACTCTCTCACTCCCCCACACACTCACAGACACACTCTCTCACTCCCCCACACACTCACAGACACACTCTCTCACTCCCCCACACACTCACAGACACATTCTCTCACTCCCCATCTCACTCACAGACACACACTCTCACTCCCCCTCACACTCACAGACCCACTCTCTCCCACCCCCACAGATTCACAGACACACTCTCTCACTCCCCCACACACTCACAGACACACTCTCTCACTCCCCCACATGCTCACAGACACACTCTCTCACTCTCCCACACACTCACAGACACACTCTCTCACTCCCCCACATGCTCACGGGCACACTCTCTCACTCCCTCTCACACTCACAGACACACTCTGTCACACTGCCCACACTTACAGATGCACACTCTCCCTCCCCCACACACTCACAGACACACTCTCTCACTCCCCTCACACTCACAGACACACTGTCCCACTCCCCTCACACTCACAGACACACTCTCTCACTCCCCTCACACTCACAAACACACACTCTCACTCACCTCACACTCACAGACACACTCTCTCACTCCCCTCACACTCACAAACACACACTCTCACCCACCTTACACTCACAGATACACTCCCTCACTCCCACTTTCACTCACAGACACATTCTCTCACTCCCCTCACACTCACAGGCACACTCCCACACTCCCCCCACACTCACAGGCACACTCTCTCATTCACAGACACACTCTCTCACTTCCCCACACACTCACAGACACACTCTCCCAATTCCCCACACACTCACATACTCATTCTCTCACTACCCCTCACACTCCGAGACATACTCTCTCACAACCCCTCACATCTCACAGACACACGCTCTCACTCCCCCACACAGTCACAGACACAATCTCTCACTACACCTCACACTCACAGCACACTCTCTCACTCCCCTCACACTCACAGACACACTCTCTCGCGCCCACTCACACTCACAGACACACGCTCCCGCTCCCCCTCACACTCACAGACACCCTCTCTCACTCCCCTTCACACTCACAGACAAACTCTCTCACACTCACAGACACACTCTCTCACTCCCACTCACAATCACAGACACAGTCTCTCACTCCCCCTCACACTCACAGACACCCTCTCTCACTCCCCTTCACACTCACAGACAAACTCTCTCACACTCACAGACACACTCTCTCACTCCCCCTCACACTCACAGACAAACTCTCTCATACTCACAGACACACTCTCTTGCTCCCCCTCACACTCACAGACACACTCTTTCGCTCCCCCTCACACTCACAGACACACACTCTCACTCCCCCTCACACTCACAGACAAACTCTCTCACACACAGACACACTCTCTCTCTCCTCCTCACAATCACAGACACACACTCTCACTCCCCCTCACACTCACAGACATACTGGCTCACTCCCCCTCACACTCACAGACACACTCTCTCTCCCCCTCACACTCACAGACTCACTCTCTCTCCCCCTCACACTCACAAACTCTCTCACTCCCCCTCACACTCACAGACACACTCTCTCACTCCCCCACACACTCACAGACACACTCTCTCACTCCCCCCACACACTCACAGACACACTCTCTCACTCCCCATCTCACTCACAGACACACACTCTCACTCCCCCTCACACTCACAGACCCACTCTCTCCCACCCCCACAGACTCACAGACACACTCTCTCACTCTCCCACACACTCACAGACCCACTCTCTCACTCCCCCACATGCTCACAGACACACTCTCTCACTCTCCCACACACTCACAGACACACTCTCTCACTCCCCCACATGCTCACGGGCACACTCTCTCACTCCCTCTCACACTCACAGACACACTCTGTCACACTGCCCACACTTACAGATGCACACTCTCCCTCCCCCACACACTCACAGACACACTCTCTCACTCCCCTCACACTCACAGACACACTGTCCCACTCCCCTCACACTCACAGACACACTCTCTCACTCCCCTCACACTCACAAACACACACTCTCACTCACCTCACACTCACAGACACACTCTCTCACTCCCCTCACACTCACAAACACACACTCTCACCCACCTTACACTCACAGATACACTCCCTCACTCCCACTTTCACTCACAGACACATTCTCTCACTCCCCTCACACTCACAGGCACACTCCCACACTCCCCCCACACTCACAGGCACACTCTCTCATTCACAGACACACTCTCTCACTTCCCCACACACTCACAGACACACTCTCCCAATTCCCCACACACTCACATACTCATTCTCTCACTACCCCTCACACTCCGAGACATACTCTCTCACAACCCCTCACATCTCACAGACACACGCTCTCACTCCCCCACACAGTCACAGACACAATCTCTCACTACACCTCACACTCACAGCACACTCTCTCACTCCCCTCACACTCACAGACACACTCTCTCGCGCCCACTCACACTCACAGACACACGCTCCCGCTCCCCCTCACACTCACAGACACCCTCTCTCACTCCCCTTCACACTCACAGACAAACTCTCTCACACTCACAGACACACTCTCTCACTCCCACTCACAATCACAGACACAGTCTCTCACTCCCCCTCACACTCACAGACACCCTCTCTCACTCCCCTTCACACTCACAGACAAACTCTCTCACACTCACAGACACACTCTCTCACTCCCCCTCACACTCACAGACAAACTCTCTCATACTCACAGACACACTCTCTTGCTCCCCCTCACACTCACAGACACACTCTTTCGCTCCCCCTCACACTCACAGACACACACTCTCACTCCCCCTCACACTCACAGACAAACTCTCTCACACACAGACACACTCTCTCTCTCCTCCTCACAATCACAGACACACACTCTCACTCCCCCTCACACTCACAGACATACTGGCTCACTCCCCCTCACACTCACAGACACACTCTCTCTCCCCCTCACACTCACAGACTCACTCTCTCTCCCCCTCACACTCACAAACTCTCTCACTCCCCCTCACACTCACAGACACACTCTCTCACTCCCCCACACACTCACAGACACACTCTCTCACTCCCCATCTCACTCACAGACACACACTCTCACTCCCCCACACACTCACAGACACACTCTCTCACTCCCCCACACACTCACAGACACACTCTCTCACTCCCCATCTCACTCACAGACACACACTCTCACTCCCCCACACACTCACAGACCCACTCTCTCCCACCCCCACAGACTCACAGACACACTCTCTCACTCTCCCACACACTCACAGACACACTCTCTCACTCCCCCACATGCTCACAGACACACTCTCTCACTCTCCCACACACTCACAGACACACTCTCTCACTCCCCCACACACTCACAGACACACTCTCTCACTCCCCCACATGCTCACGGGCACACTCTCTCACTCCCTCTCACACTCACAGACACACTCTGTCACACTGCCCACACTTACAGATGCACACTCTCCCTCCCCCACACACTCACAGACACACTCTCTCACTCCCCTCACACTCACAGACACACTGTCCCACTCCCCTCACACTCACAGACACACTCTCTCACTCCCCTCACACTCACAAACACACACTCTCACTCACCTCACACTCACAGACACACTCTCTCACTCCCCTCACACTCACAGACACACTCTCTCACTCCCCTCACACTCACAAACACACACTCTCACCCACCTTACACTCACAGATACACTCCCTCACTCCCACTTTCACTCACAGACACATTCTCTCACTCCCCTCACACTCACAGGCACACTCCCACACTCCCCCCACACTCACAGGCACACTCTCTCATTCACAGACACACTCTCTCACTTCCCCACACACTCACAGACACACTCTCCCAATTCCCCACACACTCACATACTCATTCTCTCACTACCCCTCACACTCCGAGACATACTCTCTCACAACCCCTCACATCTCACAGACACACGCTCTCACTCCCCCACACAGTCACAGACACAATCTCTCACTACACCTCACACTCACAGCACACTCTCTCACTCCCCTCACACTCACAGACACACTCTCTCGCGCCCACTCACACTCACAGACACACGCTCCCGCTCCCCCTCACACTCACAGACACCCTCTCTCACTCCCCTTCACACTCACAGACAAACTCTCTCACACTCACAGACACACTCTCTCACTCCCACTCACAATCACAGACACAGTCTCTCACTCCCCCTCACACTCACAGACACCCTCTCTCACTCCCCTTCACACTCACAGACAAACTCTCTCACACTCACAGACACACTCTCTCACTCCCCCTCACACTCACAGACAAACTCTCTCATACTCACAGACACACTCTCTTGCTCCCCCTCACACTCACAGACACACTCTTTCGCTCCCCCTCACACTCACAGACACACACTCTCACTCCCCCTCACACTCACAGACAAACTCTCTCACACACAGACACACTCTCTCTCTCCTCCTCACAATCACAGACACACACTCTCACTCCCCCTCACACTCACAGACATACTGGCTCACTCCCCCTCACACTCAAAGACACACTCTCTCTCCCCCTCACACTCACAGACTCACTCTCTCTCCCCCTCACACTCACAAACTCTCTCACTCCCCCTCACACTCACAGACACACTCTCTCACTCCCCCACACACTCACATGCACACTCTCTCACTCCCCCACACACACACATGCACACTCTCTCACTACACCTCACACTCACAGACACACTCTCTCACTCCCCCTCACACTCACAGACACACTCTATCACTCCCCCACACATTCACAGACACACTCTCTCACTCCCCCTCACATTCACAGAAACACTCTCTCACTCCCCGCACACTCACAGACACACACTTTCACTCCCCTCACACTCACAGCACACTCTCTCACTCCCCTCACACTCACAGACACACTCTCTCACTCCCCCTCACACTCACAGACACACTCTCTTGCTCCCCCTCACACTCACGGACAGATAATCTCACTCCCACTCACACTCACGGACACAATCTCACTTCCCCTCACTCTGACAGACACTCTCTCTCACTCCCCATGCCACTCACAGACACACACTCTCACTCCCCCTCACACTCACAGACACAATCTCTCACTCCCCCTCACATTCACAGACACACTCTCTCACACTCCCACAGACTCACAGACACACTATCTCATTCCTGATTACTCACAGACGCACTCTCTCTCCCCCTCACACTCACAGACACACTGTCCCACTCCCCTCACACTCACAGACACACTGTCTCACTCCCCTCACACTCACAGACACACTCTCTCACTCCCCTCACACTCACAAACACACACTCTCACCCACCTTACACTCACAGATACACTCCCTCGCTCCCACTTTCACTCACAGACACATTCTCTCACTCCCCTCACACTCACAGGCACACTCCCACACTCCCCCCACACTCACAGGTACACTCTCCCAATTCCCCACACACTCACATACTCATTCTCTCACTACCCCTCACAATCCGAGACATACTCTCTCACAACCCCTCACATCTCACAGACACACGCTCTCACTCCCCCACACAGTCACAGACACAATCTCTCACTACACCTCACACTCACAGACACACTCTCTCACTCCCCTCACACTCACAGACACACTCTCTCACGCCCACTCACAATCACAGACACAGTCTCTCACTGCCCCACACACTCACAGACACACGCTCCCGCTCCCCCTCACACTCACAGACACCCTCTCTCACTCCCCTTCACACTCACAGACAAACTCTCTCACACTCACAGACACACTCTCTTGCTCCCCATCACACTCACAGACACACTCTTTCGCTCCCCCTCACACTCACAGACAAACTCTCTCACACACAGACACACTCTCTCTCTCCTCCTCACAATCACAGACACACTCTCTCAGTTCCCCACACACTCACAGACACATTCTCTCACTCCCTCACATCTCACAGACACAATCTCTTGCTCCCCCTCACACTCTCAGACACCCTCTCTCACTCCCCCTCACACTCACAAACTCTCTCACACTCACCGACACACGCTCTCGCTCCCCATCACACTCACAGACACACTGTTTCGCTCCCCCTCACACTCACAGACACACACTCTCACTCCCCCTCACACTCACAGACACACTCTCTCACTCCCCCTCACACTCACAGACACACACTCTCACTACCCCACACACTCACAGACATACTGGCTCACTCCCCCTCACACTCACAGACACACTCTCTCTCCCCCTCACACTCACAAACACTCTCATTCCCCCACACACTCACAGAAACACTCTCTCACTCCCCCACACACTCACATGCACACTCTCTCACTCCCCCACACACTCACAGACACACACTCTCACTCCCCCTCACACTCACAGACATACTGGCTCACTCCCCCTCACACTCACAGACACACTCTCTCTCCCCCTCACACTCAGAGAAACACTCTCTCACTCCCCCACACACTCACAGACACACTCTCTCACTCCCCCTTACACTCACGGACACACTCTCTCACTCCCCATGCCACTCACAGACACACTCCCTCACTCCCACTCTCACTCACAGACACACGCTCTCACTCCCCCTCACACTCACAGACACACACTTTCACTCCCCCTCACACTCACAGACACACTCTCTCCCACCCCCTCACACACACAGACATACTCTCTTGCTCCCCCTCACACTCACGGACATACTGGCTCACTCCCCCTCACACTCACAGACACACTCTCTCTCCCCCTCACACTCAGAGAAACACTCTCTCACTCCCCCACACACTCACAGACACACTCTCTCACTCCCCCTCACACTCACGGACACACTCTCTCACTCCCCATGCCACTCACAGACACACTCCCTCACTCCCACTCTCACTCACAGACACACGCTCTCACTCCCCCTCACACTCACAGACACACACTTTCACTCCCCCTCACACTCACAGACACACTCTCTCCCACCCCCTCACACACACAGACATACTCTCTTGCTCCCCCTCACACTCACGGACAGATAATCTCACTCCCCCTCACTCTCACGGACACAATCTCACTTCCCCTCACTCTGACAGACACTCTCTCTCACTCCCCATGCCACTCACAGACACACACTCTCACTCCCCCTCACATTCACAGACACACTCTCTCTCCCCCTCACATTCACAGATAAACACTCTCATTCCCCCACACACTCACAGACACACTCTCTCACTCACCCTCACACGCACAGACACACTCTCTCACTCCCCCTCACACTCACGGACACAATCTCTCACTTCCCCTCACACTCACAGACACACTCTCTCACTCCCCCTCACACTCACGGACACAATCTCTCACTTCCCCTCACTCTGACAGACACACTCTCTCACTCCCCATGCCACTCACAGACACACTCCCTCACTCCCACTCTCACTCACAGACACACGCTCTCACTCCCCCTCACACTCACAGACACACTCTTTCACTCCCTCTCACTCTCACAGACACACACTCTCACTCACCTCTCACTCACAGACACACTCTCTCACTCAGTCTCACACTCACAGTCATACTGTCTCAATCCCCCACAGACTCACAAACACGCTCTCTCGGTCCTCCTTACACTCACAGACACACTCTCTCACTTCCCCTGACACCCACAGACACAATGCCTTAAACCCCTTCAGTCTCACATACACACTCTCACAATACCCTCACACTCACAGACACACTCTCTCACACTCCCAAAGACTCACAGACAAACTATCTCATTCCTGATTACTCACAGACACACTCTCTCATTCCCCTCACACTCACAGACACACTCTCTCTCTCCCCCTCACACTCACAGACACACTGTCACTCACCTCACACTCCCAGACGCACTCTCTCACTCCCCTCACACTCACAAACACACACTCTCACCCACCTTACACTCACAGATACACTCCCTCACTCCCACTTTCACTCACAGACACATTCTCTCACTCCCCTCACACTCACAGGCACACTCCCACACTCCCCCCACACTCACAGGCACATTCTCTCACTCACAGACACCCTCTCTCACTTCCCCACACACTCACAGGTACACTCTCCCAATTCCCCACACACTCACATACTCATTCTCTCACTACCCCTCACACTCCGAGACACACTCTCTCACAACCCCTCACATCTCACAGACACACGCTCTCACTCCCCCACACAGTCACAGACACAATCTCTCACTACACCTCACACTCACAGACACACTCTCTCACTCCCCTCACACTCACAGACACACTCTCTCACGCCCACTCACAATCACAGACACAGTATCTCACTGCCCCACACACTCACAGACACACGCTCCCGCTCCCCCTCACACTCACAGACACCCTCTCTCACTCCCCTTCACACTCACAGACAAACTCTCTCACACTCACAGACACACTCTCACTCCCCCTCACACTCACAGACACACACTCTCACTCCCCCTCACACTCACAGACAAACTCTCTCACACACAGACACACTCTCTCTCTCTTCCTCACACTCACAGACACACTCTCTCAGTTCCCCACACACTCACAGACACATTCTCTCACTACACCTCACACTCACAGCACACTCTCTCACTCCCCTCACACTCACAGACACACTCTCTCTCCCCCTCACACTCAGAGAAACACTCTCTCACTCCCCCACACACTCACAGACACACTCTCTCACTCCCCCTCACACTCACGGACACACTCTCTCACTCCCCATGCCACTCACAGACACACTCCCTCACTCCCACTCTCACTCACAGACACACGCTCTCACTCCCCCTCACACTCACAGACACACACTTTCACTCCCCCTCACACTCACAGACACACTCTCTCCCACCCCCTCACACACACAGACATACTCTCTTGCTCCCCCTCACACTCACGGACAGATAATCTCACTCCCCCTCACTCTCACGGACACAATCTCACTTCCCCTCACTCTGACAGACACTCTCTCTCACTCCCCATGCCACTCACAGACACACACTCTCACTCCCCCTCACATTCACAGACACACTCTCTCTCCCCCTCACATTCACAGATAAACACTCTCATTCCCCCACACACTCACAGACACACTCTCTCACTCACCCTCACACGCACAGACACACTCTCTCACTCCCCCTCACACTCACGGACACAATCTCTCACTTCCCCTCACACTCACAGACACACTCTCTCACTCCCCCTCACACTCACGGACACAATCTCTCACTTCCCCTCACTCTGACAGACACACTCTCTCACTCCCCATGCCACTCACAGACACACTCCCTCACTCCCACTCTCACTCACAGACACACGCTCTCACTCCCCCTCACACTCACAGACACACTCTTTCACTCCCTCTCACTCTCACAGACACACACTCTCACTCACCTCTCACTCACAGACACACTCTCTCACTCAGTCTCACACTCACAGTCATACTGTCTCAATCCCCCACAGACTCACAAACACGCTCTCTCGGTCCTCCTTACACTCACAGACACACTCTCTCACTTCCCCTGACACCCACAGACACAATGCCTTAAACCCCTTCAGTCTCACATACACACTCTCACAATACCCTCACACTCACAGACACACTCTCTCACACTCCCAAAGACTCACAGACAAACTATCTCATTCCTGATTACTCACAGACACACTCTCTCATTCCCCTCACACTCACAGACACACTCTCTCTCTCCCCCTCACACTCACAGACACACTCTCTCTCTCCCCCTCACACTCACAGACACACTGTCACTCACCTCACACTCCCAGACGCACTCTCTCACTCCCCTCACACTCACAAACACACACTCTCACCCACCTTACACTCACAGATACACTCCCTCACTCCCACTTTCACTCACAGACACATTCTCTCACTCCCCTCACACTCACAGGCACACTCCCACACTCCCCCCACACTCACAGGCACATTCTCTCACTCACAGACACACTCTCTCACTTCCCCACACACTCACAGGTACACTCTCCCAATTCCCCACACACTCACATACTCATTCTCTCACTACCCCTCACACTCCGAGACACACTCTCTCACAACCCCTCACATCTCACAGACACACGCTCTCACTCCCCCACACAGTCACAGACACAATCTCTCACTACACCTCACACTCACAGACACACTCTCTCACTCCCCTCACACTCACAGACACACTCTCTCACGCCCACTCACAATCACAGACACAGTATCTCACTGCCCCACACACTCACAGACACACGCTCCCGCTCCCCCTCACACTCACAGACACCCTCTCTCACTCCCCTTCACACTCACAGACAAACTCTCTCACACTCACAGACACACTCTCACTCCCCCTCACACTCACAGACACACACTCTCACTCCCCCTCACACTCACAGACAAACTCTCTCACACACAGACACACTCTCTCTCTCTTCCTCACACTCACAGACACACTCTCTCAGTTCCCCACACACTCACAGACACATTCTCTCACTACACCTCACACTCACAGCACACTCTCTCACTCCCCTCACACTCACAGACACACTCTCTCACGCCCACTCACAATCACAGACACAGTCTCTCACTGCCCCACACACTCACAGACACACGCTCCCGCTCCCCCTGACACTCTCAGACACCCTCTCTCACACCCCATCAAACTCATGGGCACACTCTCTCACTCCCCCTCACACTCACAGAGGATCAGTCTCACTCCCCCACACACTCACAGACACCCTCTCTCACTCCCCTTCACACTCACAGACAAACTCTCTCACACTCACAGACACACTCTCTCACTCCCCCTCACACTCACAGACAAACTCTCTCATACTCACAGACACAGGTGTTTCCTCTTGTGGGAGAATCTAGAATGAGGGTGGGGGGGGGGGAAGGGGGGTCATGGTATAAAAATAAGGGGGTCGCCCATTTAGGACGGAGACGAGGAGAAACTTTTTCTCTCAGAGGGCGGCAAGTCTTTGGAACTCTCTTCCTCGAAAGGCGGTGGGAGCGGAGTCTCGGAATATTTTTAAGGCGGAGCGAGATAGATTCTTGATAAGCGATGGGGGGGGTGGGGTGATAGGTTATCGGGGAGATTGGCGGGAATGTGGGGTGGAGGTGACAGTCAGATCAGCCGCCATCTTATTGAATGGCAGAGCAGGCCGGAGGGGGCCTAATCCTGCCTCCTAACTCGGGCGTTCCCACCTACTGCAGCAGACCTTCGAGAGTGAAGTAAAATCAGCCAGTCCGTCCCTCTCTCTCTCTCTCTCTCGTCGAGCAGGGACACGAGGTTAATCCCATTAAGAGCCTGTGTGCGGCTGCTGCTGAGTGCGTCCCCAATGCCTCCGAGTGGTTGCACTCCCGACGGAATTGGCTGCCGTTGCTTAACCTAGGCCTGGAAGTGAAGGCCCTTGACGTTATTTCTCAAACATGGCCCAGTCCACAGCGTCGGAGGTGGCTGGTGGAGGGAGGAAGGTGGGGTGGGGGTGGGGGGGTGGTGAGAACAGATTAACCCCACAGTGGCAGAGACCACCCCCCCCCACCCCTGCTCCTGGCTCACCCCTCAGTTAGAGGGAGTGTGGGGAGGGGGCGGGGGGAGATGGACAGAGGAGGGGCCGCTCTGCTTGGAGGTGAGCTCGTGAAGGGGGGGGGCGGCCTGACAAGTGGCCCTTTGGAGTTGCGAGGGTTTTATTTTAATGGCCGCCGTGAGGTGGGTTCGGGGTGGGGGGGGAGGCGCTTCCATTTTGAGGGAGGGTCCAGGAAGCGGTGGGACCTCATAGCCCCCTCCCCCCACTATGATAGGGGAGGGGGCAGTCCATCCTGGGGGAGGGTGGGGGGGGTTCTGGCCCCAGACCCTCGTCCAGGTGTTGGACGGGTAAAAGATTTGGCCCACTTGAAGAACAGGCTGATGGGCCTCAGGAGGCCACTTGGGTATCACAGGGCACTCACAGCCTGGGCAAGAGCCCTCCCTCCGCCCTAACCCCTGACTGCCTCCATATCCAGCTCTCCCTCAATATCTCTATATCTCTATCTTTATCCCCTCTGTCTCCCTCTTTCTCGGCCTCTCTGTTTTTTGTCTGCCTCTCCCCTCTCCCTCTGTCCAACTATATCTCTCTCCCTTTCTTTCTCTCTATCCCTCTCTCTTTCTCTCTCCTGCTCTGTCACCCACTCTGTCTTGCTCTCTATCTTTCAGTTCTCTCTCTGTCTCTCCCTCACTGTCTCTCCCTCTCTGTCTTTCTCGCTCTCTTTCTCTCATTCCCTTTCCATCTCTCTCTCTCCCTGTCTTGCTCTGTTTCTCTCTGTCTCTCTCTCTCTCTGCCTGTCTCTCTCTCTCTGTCCCTTGCTCTCTGTTTCACTCTGTCTCTCTCTGTCTCTCGCTCTCTGTTTCACTCTGCCTCAATCCCGCCCTCTCTCTCTGTCTCTCTCTCTCTCTCTCTCCCTCTCTGTCTCTCCCTCTCTGTCTTTCTCGCTCTCTTTCTCTCATTCCCTTTCCATCTCTCTCTCTCCTGTCTTGCTCTGTTTCACTCTGTCTCTCGCTCTCTCTCTGCCTCTCTCTCTCTCTCTCTCTGTCCCTTGCTCTCTGTTTCACTCTGTCTCTCGCTCTCTCTCTGCCTCTCTCTCTCTCTCTCTCTGTCCCTTGCTCTCTGTTTCACTCTGTCTCTCACTCTCTCTCTGTCTCTCTCTCTCTCTGCCTGTCTCTCTCTCTCTTTCCCTTGCTCTCTGTTTCACTCTGTCCTCTCTCTGTCTCTCGCTCTCTGTTTCACTCTGCCTCAATCCCGCCCTCTCTCTCTGTCTCTCTCTCTCTCTCTCTCCCTCTCTCTCTCTGTCTTTCTCGCTCTCTTTCTCTCATTCCCTTTCCATCTCTCTCTCTCCCTGTCTTGCTCTGTTTCACTCTGTCTCTCGCTCTCTCTCTGCCTCTCTCTCTCTCTCTCTGTCTCTCTCTCTGCCTCTCTCTCTCTCTCTCTGTCTCTCTCTCTGCCTCTCTCTCTCTCTCTCTCTGTCCCTTGCTCTCTGTTTCACTCTGTCTCTCGCGCTCTGTTTCACTCTGCCTCAATCCCGCCCTCTCTCTCTTTCTATCTATCTATCTCTCTCCCTCTCTGTCTCTCCCTGTGTCTTTCCCACTCTGGTTCTTTCATTCCCCCTCCATTTCTCTGTCTCTGGCTCTCTGTTTCACTCTGTCTCTGTCTTACCCTTTCTGTCTCTTTTCTATCTATCTCTCTCCCTCTCTGTCTCTCTCTGTCTTTCTCACTCTCCATCTCTCTCTATCTGTCTCTGTCTCCCTCTCCATCTCCGTCTCTCTCGCTACCTCTGCCTCTCTTGCTTCCTTCCTGTTGTGCTCTGTCTCTCACTATGTCACTCTCCATCTCTCGGGTGCCCTGGCGAAAATGCAAGAACCTTCCAGAACGGGAATCAGACCGCTTTGCTTGTCTCATCAAATAAACACAGCCTTGAGGGACCCCGCGGGTGGGGGATGGGGGTGAGGTGGGGTGGGGTGAAGTGGGGTCGGGGCTGGTTCGGGTGGTGAGGGTGGAGAGGGAGACTCCTGCTCGATAGCATCACTCAGGAATATCCCCGTCTATTGAACTGATAATGCCATCCAGCCAGGCGCAGCCTCTGTTATGTGTGACATGATGAGAGACCAGGACCCCTCCCTCACAGTCCCTCCCAGCCAGCTGCTGCTTTCTAAGTATGAGCTCAGTGCTTGACACTATCAGCCTCGTTCCCCTCCTCCTCAGTCAACAAGGGATCGTTTTAAACCAGTTCCAAATCCACAGCACCGGGTGCCGGCATTTATTCCAGGCGAGAGAGGCTGACTGAGAGGATTGGGATTCGCCGGAGCTGTGCAAGTAGGTACAGAGCCATGAAACGTGATGTGGAGGCAGCAGTGAATGCTGACTCTCCTTAGCTTTCATTCATTCCTCTCCCTTCCTTTTTAATATTTGTATCTCTGTCTCATTCTGTCTCTCCCTGTCTTTCTGTCTCATTCTGCCTCTCTCTGTGTCTCTGGCTCTCCCTGCCTTTCTGTCTCTCTCTGTTTCATTCCCTCTCTCTCTGTATCTCACCCCGTCTCTCTCTGTGCCTCTGTCTGTCTCCCTAGGTCACTCCCTATCTCTCTCTGTCTCTCTAAGTCATTCCCTGCCTCTCTGTGTCTCGTTCTGCCTCTCTCTCTCTGTCTCATTCTGTCTCTGTGTCTCATGCCGTGTCTCTGCCTCTATCATTATGCATATGTCTCTCTCTCTGTCACTTAAATGATTTATCTCCCTGCTTCTCTCCTTGTTTTTTTCCTTCACCTCTGCCCTCTCTGTCTTACTGCCAGCCTCTTGCCTAATGCAGTCACTTAGTCACTTCAGCCCAATCACACTGAGTCTGGCTGTGTCTGTGTGACCCATCTATATTATAGACATGTATGTGTGTGTATGCACATATGTGTGTGCATGCACGTATGTTTGTGCATGCACATAAATGTGTGTATGCATGTATGCATGTGCATGCACGTATGTGTGTGTTACGCACATGTGTGTGTGTATGTTATGAACTTGTATGTGTGTATTATGCAGGTGTCTATGTGTGTGTTATGCATGCATTTGTGTGTTATGCATGCGTCTGTGTTTGTTTGTGTGTTATGCACGCGTCTCTGTGTGTGTGTGTGTGTGTGTGTGTTATGCACGCGCCTGTGTGTGTTTATGTGTTATGCACATGAGTGTGTCTGTGTTGTGTGCACATATGTTGGTGTGGACATGTGTGTGGTGTGCAGCAGTGCACATGTGTGTGGGTGTGCACATGCATGCGTGTGCAGTACAAGTGTGTGCATGTCTGTACTGTACATGTGCGTGTTTGTGTGTAATGTATGTGTATATATGTTACATTCGATTGTGTGTGTAACACAATCATGTGTGTGTGGTGCATGTGTATGTAGCTCATGTGTAGTATATGTGTGTTATGCACGTTTGTGTGTGTGTATGTCATGCACCTGTGTGTATCATGTAATTAATGTGTTATGCATATGTGTGTTCTTTATGTACATATGTGTAGTGCATGTGTTGTGTTATGCATGTTTGTGTGCATTATGCGTGTGTGTGTTCCAATCACTCAGGGAGATATCTATACACTGACTGGTGTATCTCAGTCCCCTCTCTCTCAGGGAGATATCTGTACACTGACTTTTGTCTCTCAGTCCCCTTTCTCTCCCTCAGGGAGATATCTGTACCCTGACTGGTGTCTCTCAGCCCCCTCTCTCACAGGGAGATATCTGTACACTGACTGGTGTATCTCAGTCTAACTCCCTCTCTCACAGAGATAACGGTACACTGACTGGTGTCTCTCAGTCCCCTCTCCCTCAGGGAGATATCTGTACACTGACTGTGTCTCTCAGTCCTCTCTCCCTCAGGGAGATATCTGTACACTGACTGGTGTATCTCAGTCCCCTCTCCCTCAGGGAGATATCTGTACACTGACTGGTGTTTCTCAGTCCCCTCTCCCTCAGGGAGATATCTGTACACTGACTGGTGTCTCTCAGTCCCCTCTCTCTCAGGGAGATATCTATACACTGACTGGTGTATCTCAGTCCCCCTCTCTCTCAGGGAGATATCTGTACACTGACTGGTGTCTCAGTCCCCTCTCTCTCAGGGAGATATCTGTACACTGACTGGTGTCTCTCAGTCCCCTCTCTCTCAGGGAGATATCTATACACTGACTGGTGTATCTCAGTCCCCCTCTCTCTCAGGGAGATATCTGTACACTGACTGGTGTCTCTCAGTCCCCTCTCCCTCAGGGAGATATCTGTACACTGACTGGTGTCTCTCAGTCCCCTCTCTCTCAGGGAGATATCTGTACACTGACTGGTGTCTCTCAGTCCCCTCTCTCTCAGGGAGATATCTGTACACTGACTGGTGTCTCTCAGTCCCCTCTCTCTGAGAGAGATATCTGTACACTGACTGGTGTCTCTCAGTCCCCCTCTCTCTCAGGGAGATATCTGTACACTGACTGGTGTATCTCAGTCCCCCTCTCTCTCAGGGAGATATCTGTACACTGACTGGTGTCTCAGTCCCCTCTCTCTCAGGGAGATATCTGTACACTGACTGGTGTCTCTCAGTCCCCTCTCTCTCAGGGAGATATCTATACACTGACTGGTGTATCTCAGTCCCCCTCTCTCTCAGGGAGATATCTGTACACTGACTGGTGTCTCTCAGTCCCCTCTCCCTCAGGGAGATATCTGTACACTGACTGGTGTCTCTCAGTCCCCTCTCTCTCAGGGAGATATCTATACACTGACTGGTGTATCTCAGTCCCCCTCTCTCTCAGGGAGATATCTGTACACTGACTGGTGTCTCTCAGTCCCCTCTCCCTCAGGAAGATATCTGTACACTGACTGGTGTCTCTCAGTCCCCTCTCTCTCAGGGAGATATCTGTACACTGACTGGTGTCTCTCAGTCCCCTCTCTCTCAGGGAGATATCTATACACTGACTGGTGTATCTCAGTCCCCCTCTCTCTCAGGGAGATATCTGTACACTGACTGGTGTCTCTCAGTCCCCTCTCTCTCAGGGAGATATCTGTACACTGACTGGTGTCTCTCAGTCCCCTCTCCCTCAGGGAGATATCTGTACACTGACTGGTGTCTCTCAGTCCCCTCTCTCTCAGGGAGATATCTGTACACTGACTGGTGTCTCTCAGTCCCCTCTCTCTCAGGGAGATATCTGTACACTGACTGGTGTCTCTCAGTCCCCTCTCTCTGGGAGATATCTGTACACTGACTGGCGTCTCTCAGTCCCCTCTCTCTCAGGGAGATATCTGTACACTGACTGGTGTCTCTCAGTCCCCTCTCTCTCAGGGAGATATCTGTACACTGACTGGTGTCTCTCAGCCCCCTCTCTCTCAGGGAGATATCTGTACACTGGTGTCTCTCAGTCCCCTCTCTCTCAGAGAGATATCTGTACACTGACAGGTGTCTCTCAGTCCCCTCTCCCTCAGGGAGATATCTGTACACTGACTGGTGTCTCTCAGTCCCCTCTCTCTCAGGGAGATATCTGTACACTGACTGGTGTCTCTCAGTCCCCTGTCTCTCAGGGAGATATCTGTACACTGAAGGCTGACCCTGATCACCTTCTCCTGCCTTTGTTGCCATTCCTTTGCCTGATGCCTGCTTTCTCTCTCCACCTACCCCCCCACCCCCCGGTGGTGGTTTGTGTGTGTCATTCTTTAATTGTCGCTCAGTCTCCTGCGCTCTCTAGCCTCCTCTCCTCTGGCTGTCACGCTCCCTGTCGCCACCGATCACGGTGACTCTGGGCTGGCGCTGGGCGCCAGGTACCCGCACCCCCCCCCCCCCTCCTCCCCACCAGTGCCCGCAGCCCGTAAAACCGTGCGCCGGCGCAAGCACGCCCCCTGCGGCAGAGGACCCTAGGGGGTGGGCGGTCTGCGCTTCGGCCGCAAGTGCCGCGTTCACCCATTGGGTCGGCTCAATCGCCTCAATTCGGGTGGGGTGGGCGGTCCCCCTCTTGGCTCTGTGTCAAGTTGGGGGCCGTGGGCTTCGATGCCCGGCCTGGGGGTCTTGACCTCCCGGGCCGACGTTCACCACCCCCCCCCCCCCCACCCAACAACACCCCCCCCCCTTCCCCACAACCCCGGGCTTCGCCCTGAGGTTCTGCGGCACTGCCGCCGGGGTAGGTGGGGGGCTGTGGGTGGGGGTCAGTCGGCCGAGGCGGTAAGCTCGAGGTCCCCTGCTTGGCCCCCATCCTCCCCCGCCTGCCCCACGATTCCAGGGTCCCCCCTGCCAGACGGCATTCCGGAGCGGAGCGCGCCGAGCCGGTTTGGCCTCCGCGTTTGAAGGGAGGAGTCGGAGCGGTGGGAAGGTTCACTCAATGGGGTCAATGGGTCACCGGGGCGAGGGGCGGGAGGCAGGGGGTAGTGGAGGAGGTGGGGAGTGGAGGGGGTGGGTTGTCCTGCGCTGAGAGGCTGAGTAAAACCGGGCTCGGATTCTCCGGGAATCGAGGAGAATGAGAGGCGACCTCGTCGGGACCTGCGCTGTTCTGAAGTCGGGGGGGGGGGGGCGGTGTTCGACAGGACAAGACGCCCAGAGATCGTTCCCCGGCTGGTCCCCGGGGAATCCAAAACACCCAGAATGGAGGGGGCGGGGGGGGGTGGGGGGGGGGGGTTGTGGGTGGGTGGTGAGGGGCAGAGTCTCGGGATGAGGGGGCCGGACATTTTGGGGATCGACCGAGACGAGGAGGAATTTCTTCACTCGGAGGGGTGAGCGTGGCTCGATGGGCCGAAGGGTCTACTCTTCCCTCACCACCCCACCCGCCCCACATCCCCCCACCCTCGCCCCCCGCCCACCCCCGCTCTTGTGCTCATTGTGGCTGACAACGCCCCGCCAAACAATTAGCTGGCTCGTCCACCTCAGCGCTGCTCGCGGGATCTTGCTGTGTGCAAACCGTGCGCTGCCTCCCGTCGGCGCTTTGTAGCCCGTGGGCCATGGACATGTTCGGGGTGTCAGCAGGGGACACGCGGGGGTTGGGGGCTGGGGCGGACGAGGGCCGATGTCTGTCCAGCACAGCTCGCAGCCGATACAACAGACACGTTGCCCATCTCATTGCAGCATCGGTTAGTCCACTGAGTGACCGCATGTAGAGGGAGCTTTACTCTGTATCTAACCCCGTGCTGTACCTGTCCTGGGAGTGTTTGATGGGGACAGTGTAGAGGGAGCTTTACTCTGTATCTAACCCCGTGCTGTACCTGTCCTGAGAGTGTTTGATGGGGAGGGTGTAGAGGGAGCTTTACTCTGTATCTAACCCCATGCTGTACCTCCCCTGTGAGTATTTGATGGGGACAGTGTAGAGGGAGCTTTACTCTGTATCTCACCGCGTGCTGTACCTGTCCTGGGAGTGTTTGATGTGGACAGTGTAGAGGGAGATTTACTCTGTATCTAACCCCGTGCTGTACCTGTCCTGGGAGTGTTTGATGGGGACAGTGTAGAGGGAGCTTTACTCTGTATCTCACCGCGTGCTGTACCTGTCCTGGGAGTGTTTGATGGGTCAGTGTAGAGGGTGCTTTACTCTGTATCTAACCCAGTGCTCTACCTGTCCTGGGAGTGTTTGATGGGGACAGTGTAGAGGGTGCTTTACTCTGTATCTAACCCCAGGCTGTACCTGTCCTGGGAGTGTTTGATGGGGATAGTGTAGTGGGAGCTTTACCCTGTATCTAACCCTGTGCTGTACCTGTCCTGGGAATGTTTGATGGGGACAGTGTGGAGGGAGCTTTACTCTGTACCTAACCCCGTGCTGTAGCTGTCCTGGGAGTGTTTGATGGGGACAGTGTGGAGGGAGCTTTACTCTGTTTCTAACCCCAGTGCTGTACCTGTCCTGGGAGTGTTTGATGGGGACAGTGTAGAGGGAGTTTTACTCTGTATCTAACCCCGTGCTGTACCTGTCCTGGGAGTGTTTGATGGGGACAGTGTAGAGAGAGCTTTACTCTGTATCTAACCCTGTGCTGTACCTGTCCTGGGTGTGTTTGATGGGGACAGTGTAGAGGATAATTTAGACAGTTTTGCTCCCTGAATTTCTGCCTCTATCTTGCATTGGCTTTCCCATGCACCGTCACTGTCTGCTGCACCTTCTCTCTCTCACTCTCGAACCCTCTCTCTCTCTCTCTCGCTCACGCCCGAACCCTCTCTCTCACATCCTCTCTCTCTCACTCACTCTCGAACCCTCTCTCACTCACTTCCGAACTCTTTCTCTCTCACTCACTCTCACACTCTCTCTCTCTCACTCACGGTCGAACCCTCTCTGTCTCTCACACCCTCTCTCTCTTGTTCATGCCCGAACCCTCTCTCTCACTCACTCTCACATCCTCTCTCTCTCACTCACTGCCGAACTCTCTCTCTCTCACTCACTCTCACATCCTCTCTCTCTCACTCACTGCCGAACTCTCTCTCTCTCACTCATTCTCTCACATCCTCTCTCTCTCTCTCACTGCCGAACTCTCTCTCTCTCTCACTCACTCTCACATCCTCTCTCTCTCTCTCACTGCCGAAGTCTCTCTCTCTCACTCACTCTCACACCCTCTCTCTCTCACTCACTGCCGAACTCTCTCTCTCTCACTCACTCTCACATCCTCTCTCTCTCACTCACTGCCGAACTCTCTCTCTCTCTCTCACTCACTCTCACATCCTCTCTCTCTCACTCACTGCCGAACTCTCTCTCTCTCTCTCACTCTCACACCCTCTCTCTCACTCACTGCCGAATTCTCTCTCTCTCTCACTCACTCTCACATCCTCTCTCTCTCACTCACTGCCGAGCTCTCTCTCTCTCACTCACTCTCACATCCTCTCTCTCTCTCTCACTGCCGAATTCTCTCTCTCTCTCACTCACTCTCACATCCTCTCTCTCTCACTCACTGCCGAACTCTCTCTCTCTCTCACTCACTCTCACATCGTCTCTCTCACTCACTGCCGAACCCTCTCTCTCTCTCACTCACTCTCACATCCTCTCTCTCTCACTCACTGCTGAACTCTCTCTCTCTCACTCACTCTCACATCCTCTCTCTCTCACTCACTGCCGAACCCTCTCTCTCTCTCACTCACTCTCACATCCTCTCTCTCTCACTCACTGCCGAACTCTCTCTCTCTCACTCACTCTCACACCCTCTCTCTCTCTCTCACTGCCGAATTCTCTCTCTCTCTCACTCACTCTCACATCCTCTCTCTCTCTCTCACTGCCGAACTCTCTCTCTCTCTCTCACTCACTCTCACATCCTCTCTCTCTCTCACTGCCGAACTCTCTCTCTCTCTCTCACTCACTCTCACATCCTCTCTCTCTCACTCACTGCCGAACTCTCTCTCTCTCTCTCTCACTCACTCTCACATCCTCTCTCTCTCTCTCACTGCCGAACTCTCTCTCTCTCACTCACTCTCACATCCTCTCTCTCTCGTTCATGCCCGAACCCTCTCTCTCACTCACTCTCACTCACTGCCGAACTCTCTCTCTCTCTCTCACTCACTCTCACATCCTCTCTCTCTCACTCACTGCCGAACTCTCTCTCTCTCTCTCTCACTCACTCTCACATCCTCTCTCTCTCTCTCACTGCCGAACCCTCTCTCTCTCACTCACTCTCACACCCTCTCTCTCTCACTCACTCTCACACCCTCTCTCTCCTGCTGTCCCTTCCTTTCCCTTCACCTCACATTCATTTCCTATTTCCCTGCCTCGCTCTTTATCTCTCTCTTTGCCTCGCCATCTCCCCTCTCTCTGTCTTGCATGATTTGTCTTTGTGCCCATCTCTTTCTGTCTTCTGCTGACTTTGTGTTACCTTCTTTCTGTCTCTCTGTCTTGTACTTCATTTCTCTCTCTCACTCTCTCATTCTGTCTCCTCCTTTCTTTCTCTCGTTCTCTCCACCCTGCACTTTCCATCTCCCTGTCGTCTGCTTTCTTTCTCTCTCACTCTCTCTATCTCTCACTTGTTCTTCCTCTCTCTTTTTTTATTCATTCAATACCACTACACTATTGCCTCTGCTTTCTGTCTCGCCCTCTCTCTCCCACTCCGTCTTGTGCCTTCTCTCTCTCTCTTTCTGTCTCATACTTTCTCTCTATCTCTCTGTCTCGTGCTTTCTCTCTCTCTCTCTCTGTCTCGTGCTTTCTCTCTCTCTCTTTCTGTCTCATACTTTCTCTCTATCTCTCTGTCTTGTGCTTTCTCTCTCTCTCTTTCTGTCTCATACTTTCTCTCTCTCTTTCTGTCTTGTGCTTTCTCTCTCTCTCTTTCTGTCTCGTGCTTTCTCTCTCTCTCTTTCTGTCTCGTGCTTTCTCTCTCTCCCTCTCTCTCTCTTTCTGTCTCGTGCTTTCTCTCTATCTCTCTGTCTTGTGCTTTCTCTCTCTCTCTTTCTGTCTCATACTTTCTCTCTCTCTCCCTGTCTCATGCTTTCTCTCTCTATCTCTCTGTCTCGTGCTTTCTCTCTCTCCCTCTCTTGTGTTTTCTCCCTCTATTTCTGTCTTGTGCTTTCTCTTTCTCCCTCTGTCTCTCTTTTTCTCTCCCTGTCTTGTTTTTTCTTTCTTTCTTTCTGTCTCGTGCTTTCTCTCTCTCATCTTGTACTTTCTCTCTCACTTGCTCTCTCTCTCTCTCTCTCTCTCTCCCCTTTGCTGTCCCCAATGGCCCCACAATGAGATAAGGTTGAATTTTTAGTCTAACCCTGCCCTGTCCTGCCCTGCCTCAGGCAAGATGCTTGTAGTGAGTTGCTGACAAGCAAATTTTGTTGTTGTCGTTGCCATGGCTACAAGTAAAACACAGCACAACACTAGGATGCCAGTTCCCCTAGATACAAGAGAAAAATAACTATTCCTGGTTTCCAGTCGGGAGGGAGTTGCTCCATGAGTCCTCAACATCGACTCTGGACCCCATGAAGTCTCATGGCATCAGGTCAAACACAGGCGAGGAAACCTCCTGCTGGTTACCACGTACCGCCCTCCCTCAGCTGATGAGTCGGTGCTCCTCCACGTTGAACATCACTTGGAGGAAGCACTGAGGGTGGATAGAATGTACTCTGGGGGGAGGACTTCAATGTCCAGCACCAAGAGTGGCTCGGTAGCACCACTACTGACCGAGCTGGCCGAGTCCTAAAGGACATAGCTGCTAGACTGGGCCTGCGGCAGGTGGTGAAGGAACCAACAAGAGGGAGAAACATACTTGACCTCATCCTCACCAACCTGCCTGCCGCAGATGCATCTGTCCATGACAGTATCAGTAGGAGTGACCACCGCACAGTCGTTGAAGTCCTGTCTTCACATTGTGGGTATTGTGTTGTGTGGCACTACCACCATGCTAAATGGGATAGATTTCGAACAGATCCAGCAACTCAGACTGGGCATCCATGAGGTGCTGTGGGCCATCAGCAGCAGCAGAATTACACTCAGCCACAATCTATAAGCCTGGCACATCCCCCACTCTACCATTACCATCAAGCCGGGGATCAACCCTGGTTCAATGAAGAGTGCAGGAGGACATGCCAGGAGCAGCACCAGGCATACCTAAAAATGAGTTGCCAGCCAGCTATAAAACAGGACTACTTGCGTGTCAAACAGCATAAGCAGCAATTGATAGACAGAGCTAAGCGATTCCACAACCAACAGATCAGATCTAAGCTCTGCAGTTCTGTCACATCCAGTTATGAATGGTGGTGGACAATTAAACAACTCACTAGAGGAGGAGGCTCCACAAATATCCCCATCCTCAATGATGGAGGAGCCCAGTACATCAGTGCAAAAGATAAGGCTGAAGCATTCGCTACAATCTTCAGCCAGAAGTGCCGAGTGGATGATCCATCTCAGCCTCCTCTGGAGGTCCCAGCATCATAGATGCCAGTCATCGACAGTGCTATCAAGCGACACTTGCTTAGCAATAACCTGCTCACTGATGCCCAGTTTGGGTTCCACTCAGGTCCTGACCTCATTACAGTCTTGGCTCAGACATGGACAAAAGAGCTGAACTCCCGAGGTGAGGTGAGAGTGACTGCCCTTGACATCAAGGCAGTATTTGACCGAGTGTCAGGAGCCCTGGCAAAACTGGAGTCAATGGGAAACAGGGGGGAATCTCTGCTGGTTGGAGACATACCCAGCACAAAGGAAGATGGTTGTGGTTGTTGGATGTCAGTCATCTCAGCTCCAGGACATCACTGCAGGAGTTCCTCAGGGTAGTGCCCTCGGCCCAACCATCTTCAGCTGCTTCACCCATGACCTCCCACAAGGGTGACTACACAATGTTCAGTTCCCCTTGTAACTCCTCAGCTGGGCCAAAATCCTGGGGAAACTCCCTCCCTAACAGCACGGTGGGTGTACCTACACCACAGGGGACTGCAGCGGCTCAAGAAGGCGGCTCACCCACCGCCACCTTCTCGAGGGGAAAATTAGGGGGATGGGGCAATAAATGCTGGGCCCGGCCCAGCAAGGCCCACATCCCCGTGAATGTTCAAAACAAGGAAAGAGGGAGGAGCCAAGCGGCAAGACAACAGCAACAGACTTGACAATTATGTGTGGTCATGCAGCCTTGACCAGTTTCAGCCATGGAAAGTCGTGCAACAAAGATCTATAAGACCAGAAGAATGAGGAGCAGCAGTAGGCCATTCGGCCCCTCGAGACTGCTCCCCCCATTCGATAAGATCGTGGCTGATCTAATTGCAGCCTTTCCTGCCTGTCCCTCCCCCCATCACCATCGACTCCCCTCGTCGATCGAAACTCTGTCTAACTCGGCCTCGGATATATTCAGTGACCCGGCCTCCGCCGCTCTCTTGGGGGGGGGGGGGGGGAGAGAATCCCACAGACTGACCCCCCCTCTGTGAGAAGAAATTCCTTTTCATCTCCATCTCCAATAGGAGACCCCACACCCCCCTTATTTTTAAACTGTGCCCCCCCTCGTTCTAGATTTCCTCCCCCCAACCCCCCACCCCCCCCACCCACGAGGGGGGAAACACCCCCTCAGCATCCACCCTGTCAAACCCACTCTCCCCCTCCCCCTTCATGATGTTATCCGTCTCAATAAGATCCCCTCTCGTTCTTCTAAACCCCAATGGGTACCGGCCCCGACCTGCTTAACCTTTCCCCATGAGACAAACCCCCCCCTTCATCCCAGGAATCGGCCGAGCGAACGTTCTCTGAACGGCTTCCAGCGCAAGTGTGTCCCTCCTTAAGTAAGGAGACCAGAACTCTACGCAGTACTCCGGCTGCGGACTCGCCAACGCCCCATCCAGTTGTAGCAAGACTTCCCGACTCTTATACTCCACCACCCCCCTTGCAATAAAGGTCAACACTCCATGCATCTTCCACATTACTCGCTGTACCTGCATTCTGACTTTTTGTGATTCATGTACCAGGACACCCAGATCCCTCGGTACCTCAGAGTTCTGCAGTTTCTCTCCATTTCAGTAATGTTCTGCATTTCAATGCCGATGTGGGGCAACATCACGTTTTCCCACATTACACCCCATCTGGCAAAATGTGGCCCATTCACTATCTGTAACCCTTTGCAGACTCTTCGTGTCCTCCTCACATCTTACTTTCCTGCCTATCTTTGTATCATCAGCGCATTTGGCTACAGTACAGTCAGTCCCTTCGTCCCAGTCATTAAACAAAAAGACGCTTTGCTGAAGCTGGTGCATTCTGTATGGCAATGCCACCACCAATCAGGGTCCACCTGCCGAGCAATCGGCACTCTCTTCCCATGAAGTATAAATTGTTGTTCCCTTTACGTTTGGCATTCTTGAGAATTGTCCTGATGAGTGCAAGACAAAAAGCTTTGACAAAAAGATGTCTTTTTTCAGCAATACTCAAGTTCTGTGCTTACCAAATGCCCATTCATTAATACAAGGTTGAGCTGATCCCAGATGGTGGCGGCACTGAGGTCGATGATGGGCACTAAGCTTAAGTGCCACTTTTGGCACTGGGCGTCTCACACTCCCCTTTTACTATAAGGTCGAGGGTTCGAGTCCCCACTCCAGAGGCTCGAGCCCCCTAACCCATGGCCGACGCTCGCCGTGCCGGTACCGAGGGAGTGCTGCATGGTCGGAGGTGCTGTGACACCCTGGCGAATGAGCCATTAAACCCAGGGGCCCCGCATGCCTTTATGGATGGACAGAAAAGATCCCACGGCTGCTTTTGGGAGAGGACCTTTGGGGAAGGATCTCCTCCCCCCACACTGCCTACGCGCCCCCCAAACCCCCAACCCTATTCGCCTACTCCCACTCCCCCGGGGCCCATATCTAATCCCTCGGCCAGCCCAGCAAACGGAGAATGACCTGGCCTCTCCCTCAGTGCTGACAGTGGGATCTTGCTGTGCGTAAATTGGCCACACCATTCACTCGTACTATGCCGAGGGCCGCGTTTCGTAGGCTTCCCGTTGTCTGTGGAGAGCCCTGGGGATGTGACATATCGTATAAGTTAACCTGTTTGAATCTGGCACGATTCCTGGTGCCGTATGCTGGAGTGTCAATGGGACAGGCTGCTGATGGCAGGCTAGGGCAGGTTTAATAGAGGGCTTTCTGTACTGCAGTGAATTCTGGGATAGCACAGCCACCATTGCTCCCATCCCTCTTCTCTCTATTTCGTTCTCTCTCTCTGCTTCTCTCTGCCTCTCTCACACACACAGGGCTGGACATTACTTCCCCACCCCACCCAATCCCCGCCCACCACTGGAGCATATTTGAAGGCAGGGGAGCCTACTACAAAGTTTTTAAATTTATTCATTGAATGTGGGCTCCACTGGGTGGGCCTGCATTTATTGCCCATCCCCTAATTGCCCCATTGAGAAGGTGGCGGTGGGTGAGCTGCCTCCTTGAGCCGCTGCAGTCCGTGTGGTGTAGGTATACCCACCGTGCTGTTAGGGATGGGGTTCCCAAGGTTTTGACCCGGCAACAGTGAAGGAATGGCCGATATATTCCCAAGTCAGGATGGTGAGTGTAGCTTGGAGGGGAAATTCCAGGTGGTGGTGTTCACCCCGTGTGTCTGCTGCCCTCGTCCTTCTAGATGGTAGAGGTCGTGGGTTTGGAAGGCGCTGTCAAAGGAGCCTCGATGAGTTGCTGCAGTGCATCTTGTAGATGGTACACACACTGCTGCTACTGTGCGTCGGTGGTGGAGGGAGTGAATGTTGGTGGATGGGGTGCCGATCGAGCCGGGGCTGCTTTGTCCTGGACGGTGTCGAGCTTCTCGAGTGTTGTGGGAGCCGCCCTCATCCAGGCAAGTGGGGGGGGAGTATCCCATCGCACTCCTGACTTGTAGATGCTGGACAGGCTTTGAGGGGAGTTAGGAGGTGAGTGACTCTCCGCAGGATTCCCAGCCTCTGACCTGCCCTTGTAGCCACAGTATTTATATGGCTGGTCCGGTTCAGTTTCTGGTCAATAGTCACCCCCAGGATGTTGAAAGTGGGGGACTCAGCAATGGTAATGCCCATTGAACGTCAAGTGGCGATGGTTAGATTCTCTCTTGTTGGGGATGGTCATCACCTGGCACTTGTGTAGCACGAATGATACTTGCCACTTGTCAGCCCAAAGCCTGGATACTGGTGCTTACTGCCTGGCTGTCAAATTGGAGGGTACATGGTGCCTAGTGAGACCCACATTGCAAGGAACACCGAGCCTGCTAAGTAAAAGGGAGGCATGTGGATACTGTTCAGCCTGGTATCAGTGGCTAAAAGGGAATAAGTCCCTCTCATCTGGTATGGTCTGGCCTCTGTGTGTGTGTGTGTGTGTGTGTGTGTGTGTGTGAGAGAGAGAGAGACACAAGAACACCAGGCCATTCGGCCCATCGAGCCTGGTCCGCCATTCAATATGATCGTGGCTGATCTTGGGGGGGGGGGGTGGTGGGCTTTGACTTCATGTTCCCACCTGCTCCACGTATCCCTCGACACCCCCACCACCCCCACCGAGAGAGTCTGGAAATCTGTCCATCCAGGCCTCTTCAACGATGGAGCGTCCGCTACCCTTTGGGGTGGAGAATCCCAAAAAATTCACAAACCCTCCGAGTGAAGAAATTCCGCTTCGTCTCAGTCCCCAAAATGTCCAGCCCCCTCTTCCTGAGACTCTGCCCCTCACCTCCCCCCCCCCCCATCCCGTACTTTAGATTCCCCAGGACCAGCGGGGGAACAATCTTTGGGCGTCCGCCTTGTTGAACCGCATCCCTTCAGAACTGCGTAGGTCCCGAAGAGGTCGCCTCTCGTTCTCCTCGATTCCCGGAGAATCCGAGCCCGGTTTTACTCAGCCTCTCGTCGCAGGACAACCCACCCTCCCTAACCCTACTCCCCCCTCATCCCAGGGACCGATTGAGTGAACCTTCCCCCTGGCTCCGCCTCCGAGGCGAGTCCAGGACAAAGCAGCCCCGCTCGGTTGGCACCCCATCCACCAACATTCACTCCCTCCACCTCCTTCAAATGGGGAGACCAAAACAGCACAGCGCACTCTCCGCTCCGGACACAGTCTCACCAAAACCCTGTAACAACCTCAGCCAGACTTCCTTATTCCCGTGCTCCGACCCCCCCCCCCCCTCGCGATAAATGCCTCGCTGTTTGGCGGCTCCTGTACATGCACGCGTACACGGCGGGTATATCAGAACGGTTAGCTCCCGGCCGGTACTGCCCAGTTTGCACGTTTCCGTTTCATCTCCTGCGTGCAGGAGCGCGGGCGCAATGGACCCCGCTGTTTGGCAAGGGGAGGCCTGACCTCACCCTGTGTGCTAAGCCGTGCCTCACCCACTGAGACCCGAGTGAGCGGACAAGTGAGTGAGAGGAACACCTACCGACAGGCAGCAAGGCCAAACCACACGGCTGGGACCGCCTTTCCCAGAGAGAGATGGATGGATGGTGGGGAAGGGGTATTGTTCAGGCAGGAAGGCGGGGGTGGGGAAAGGGCGAAGGGGGAAGGGGGAGAGGCGAACGTGGGATGCCTTGACCCACCCCACCCCTCACGAGAGTAGGGGCCTCCACAGGCCTGGGGCGCTCCCTCACACGCAAGCCCTGGCAAGAATGTTGGTGGGGCGTTCAACTGGGGAGTGGGGTGGATGCTGTTCGGCGTGGATGGGTTGCCAAAGCTGATCCATGGTCCTGTCCCAGCCCACCTCCCCCGTCCCCTCCACATACACCTCACTGCGGCCTGAGGCCTGGTTGGGGGGGTGGGGGCGGGGGCGGAGGGTAGCGGGGGTAGGGCTGGGCCCTGAGTAGGAAGAGGAGGTCAGGCTGATGGTGACTCCCTCCATAACCTGGGGTAATGGGAGTGAGGGTTCAGAGGTCAGTGACCCTAGTGTATTACTGGACAGTCCTGGTCTCCTTACTTAAGGGGGACACACTCGTGCTGAGAGCCATTTGGAGAAGGTTCGCTTGGCCGATTCCCGGAGTGAAGGGGGTTTGTCTCATGGGGAAAGGTTGAGCAGGTTGGGGCCGGTACCCATTGGGGTTTAGAAGAACGAGAGGGGATCTTATTGAGACAGATAAGATCCTGAGGGGGGGAGGGGAGAGGGGGTTTGACAGGGTGGATGCTGAGGGGATGTTTCCCCCTCGTGGGGGTGAATCTAGAACGAGGGTGGGGCACAGTTTAAAAATAAGGCGGGGAGGGGGTCTCCCATTGAAGAGGGAGACGAGGAGGAATTTCTTCTCTCAGAGGGTGGGGGGGGTCAGTCTGTGGGATTCTCTCCCCCCCCCCCCCACCCCCCACCCCCCCCCCCCCGAGAGAGTGGCGGAGGCCGGGTCACTGAATGTATCCGAGGCCGAGTGAGACAGAGTTTCGATCGACGAGGGAAGTCGAGGGTTATGGGTGGAGGGACAGGCAGCAAAGTGGAGTTGAGGCCACAATCAGATCAGCCATGGTCTTATAGAATGGGGTGAGCAGGCTCGGTGTTGGGGGGCATTGGGGGTGGTGGTGGGGCGAATGGCCTACACCTTACACTTGCTCCTAATTCTTGTTGTCTTGTATCTGGGCTTTGGCCTCTGGGCCCTCCCAGCTGTCGTGTATGCGTGTGTGCATATGTGTGTGTGGAACTCAGTGCCAATCGAAGCAGCCCACCTCCCGCCACTCCCACTACCGCCTGGTTCCCCACCCCCCCCCCCCCCCCCCCCGCATTGCCACCTGGTCAGGCTGGTATCAGCTAATTCCGGGATAGACAGGGTGGGGGAGGGGTGGGGGTGGTAACCCGGGACCCTCCCTGTTGGGCTCGGTATCACACTGGTGCTTACGATGCTGTTCGAGAGCGAGTTGTGCCCTGGAGTGCGGCCTGAAGGATATGCTGGGAGTTTGTTGAGCAGGGGGAATTTGAGACGTCATTCTGAAAACCTCACATTGTAGTTAACGATTAGCTGAAAGTACTGTTTAAATTCTGTATCTCATCCAGGGGGCCTAAGCAGGGAGACAGAAGGTATCCACAGGAGGGCAGCTGTAGATAGTTAATTTCAGAAACTAGCTTGAATCGTTTTTTTTTCTCTGTCTCTGAGGGGTAGCTGGTCTCTTTCGTTTCAGGACATATAAATACAGGCGCACGGGTAAGGGACAGTATAGTGAGGGGGGATTGACATTGTTCTCTGCAGCAGAGAGCGAGGGCCCAGACGGCTGTGTTGCCTGCCTGGTGCCAGGGTTCAGGACAACTGCTCAGGGCTGGAGAGGAACTTACAGGGGTTGGGGGCTGGGTGAGGTGGTCAGGGGAAGGATCCACTTGTCGCGGTCCATGTGGGTACCAACGACGAGGAAGGGGAGTTCTGTATAGTCAGTATGAGGAGGTAGGCACCAAGTTAAGAAGCAGAACCTCAACGGTAATGATAATAAAAACAGAAGACGCTGGAAAAACTCGGCAGGCCAGGCAGCATCTGTGGAGAGAGAGACAGAGTTATGTTTCAAAGCCGCATGACTCTTCTTCAGAGCTAAAGAGGTGCAGAAATGTGATGGGTTTTATACTGTTTAAGAGGGGATGGATCAAGATAGAAGGTCAGGGGTAGGATTGGGGCTAAGTAGAGATTGACAAAGATGTCATGGACACAGGACAGAGGGAGTGTTAACAGTAGCGTTAAAGACTAAAGAAGGTGCTGATAGTGTGTTATGACCGATGCAGTTGATAAAGCTGAGTTATTTAAAAAATCCCAGAGGGAAACTTTAAACAACTGTCATAACCTAGAATTTTAAGCATTACGGTTGAGATGCAGCTCTAAATTCAGGAATCAGACCACCAATTCTCAAGAGGTTGTGCATTAAACTAAATGAAACATAATTTACACAGGTTAAAAAAATATATACTACCATCATCACTTTTAACACATTCCCAAACTAATCTCCATTAAAGCAACAGCCACCCATAGACTTAACCAAACACCAGGCAAAGCATTTTTCACTTTACGAATTCAAAATGAGGTTCTTTCCACTTTGGTTCCTGTGGAGCCAGTTGGAGGCTTACAAGCTGCCTTTTGATCTCACATTGCCTCTGCTCTGTACACACACACAAACCAACACAGCTGAAGTTATATCTACCACACAGCCCATTGAATGTAAATTCCCCTTGTATCACCAGCCTCTTTGAACTCCACCTCTTCTAGCAATAAAACTCCTTTCTTAGCACCAATTATATGAATAATGTAAACATATTGCTTGGTCTCTGCTAGCTAGGTGCCAGATTTCACCCCATTTCTTGAATGCTCTATTCAAAAAATGCAAATGCAGGCCTATCTCTCCTACATCTCAAACCTAGTACACAGCAAAGCACCCAGACTAAGCTGGCTTTGATCCAATTAAAACACACACGCAGACTAAACCCACTATTTTAAAAGAAAAACACTTTCCAATAATTTTATATACATTCATAGCTTCGTGACATAGTGGCACAAAGGTAAGACAGTAGGAATGTGTCAACAGCATTACATAGCGACCAGTGACAGGTGGCTCTGTTGGGGGGAGGGGGGAAATAAAAAATTTATATTAAAATAAAAAAGACAAAAGAACGATCCCCATCCACCGCCACTCTCCTCCGTCTGGCTGAACTTGTTCTGTCACTGAACAATTTCTCCTAAAACTTGTCTCACTTCCTCCAAGCAAGAGGTCCAGCTATGGATACCCGCATGGGCCCCAGCTATGCCTGTCTCTTTATTGGGCATGTGGAACATTCCTTGTTCCTGTCCTACTCCGGCCCCCTCCCACAACTCTTTCCTTGGTACATTGATCACTGTATCGGTGCTGCTTCATGCTCTCGTCTGGACCTGGAAAAAAATGATCGATTTTGCTTCCAATTTCCACCCTTCTCCCACCTTCACATGGTCCACCACTGACACTCCCCTTCCCTTCCTTGACCCCCTCTGTCTATGATTCTGGTGAAAGACTGTCCACCCATATTCATTACAAGCCCACCAATTCCCAGCCAAGCTACCTCGACTACAGGTCCTCCCACCCCGCTTCCTGTGGGTACTCTGTCCCATTCTCTCAGTTCCTTCACCTCTGTCTCATTTGCTCCAATGATGCCACTTTCCCAAATGGCGTTTCTGGCATTTCTTCCTTAACTGAGGTTCCCCTCCCACACTGTGGTTGACAGGGCCATCAGCCGTGTCTGGCCCATCTCCCGCGTATTCGCCCTCACACCTTCCTCTCCCTTCCAGAACCATGATAGGGTCCCCCTTGCCCTCACTTATCACCCCACCAGCCTCCACATTCAAAGATCATCCTCTGCCATTTCCTCCAACTCCAGCACGATGCCACCATCAAACATATCTTCCCCTCATCCCCTGTCAGCTTTTGCAGGAATCGTTCCCTCCAGGACACCCTGGTCCACTCCTCCATCACCCCCAATGTCTCACCTCCCTCCCACGGCACCTTCCCATGCAACCGCAGAAGGTGCAACACCTGCCCCTTTACTTCCCCTCTCCTCACTGTCCAAGGGCCCAAACACTCCTTTCAAGTGAAGCAGCATTTCACTTGCATTTCCCTCAATTTAGTCTACTGCACTCGCTGCTCCCAATGCTGCCTCCTCTACTTTGGGGTGACCACTTGGCAGAACACCTTTGGTCTGTCCACAAGCATGACCCAGACCTCCCTGATGCTTGCCATTTCAACATCCCACCCTGCTCTCATGCCCACATGTCCGTCCTTGGCCTGCTGCAATGTTCCAGTGAAGCCCAACGCAAACAGGAGGAACAACACCTCATCTTCCGACTAGGCACTTTACAGCCTTCCGGACTTAACAATTGAGTTCAACAACTTCACACCATGAGCTCTCTCCTCAATCTTGGCTCCTCTTTTAATCCAATTGATTTTTTTATTTTACTTTTTATTTATTCACTTATTTTATTTTTCCCCAAAATCCCCTCCCCCTACAGGGCCATCTGTCACTGGTTTCTATGTTGTGCTTTCATACAGCGCTGACCCTTGTTCTGCTATCAACACGTTCTGCTATCTTACCTATATGCCGCTATTAGCACCTTCTTCAGTCTTTTACACTACTATTAACACTCCCTCTGCCCTGTGTACACATCTTTGTCAAATTTCTCCTTCGCTCCCAATTATCCCTGACCCTTCTGTCTTGCTCCACCACCCCACCCCGCCTTAAACAGTATAAAACCCATTACATTTCTACTCTTTAGCTCCAAAGAGTCACACGGATCTGAAACATGAACTCTGTTCTCTCTCCCCCGACGCTGCTGCTAGAGTATTTCCAGCATTTTTGGTTTTAGTCCAGGCTTCTAACAGTCAGCAATATTTTTGCTTTGTATCTCAAAGGTCTCTCCATTATTAACTGAGCCAGGACAATTTTTAAAAAAATTATTGATTCATGGGAAGCACTTATTGCCCATGTTCATTGCTGTGGGTCTGGAGTCACATGTAAGCCAGACCAGGTGAGGATAGCAGATCTCCTTACTGAACCAGATGGCTTTCACAACAATCAGCAATGGCTTCATCACCCCCACTTCCAGATTTTTATTGAATTCGAATCTCACCCTCTGCCATGGGGATTTGAACCTGGGTCTGCCCAGAGACTTTAACCCTGAATTACTAGGCAGTGATAATACCACTACACCACCGCCTCCTTGGTAAGGTTAGAGAGATGAATTGTGCTCAGAAACTGGCGTGGGCTCCGGTTGATGGGGCACTGGCGCCAGTGCTGGGGAAGTTGGGGGTCTGTACCGTCGTGGGCTGTGCTGGGGCTGGTGTTCCAGCGAGCGTGATAACTAGGGAGGTAGAGAGGGTTTTGAATGAAGCAGTGGGGGCAAGGGATCAAACTTGGGCAGATGTGGTAAATCAAAGAGGACAAGGCAAGAGAGAAAGGTGCTAATATGGGGAATGATAAACAGAAAGGGACAGAGGGTAAAAAAATCAAAGAGTAAATTAGCAGGTAAGGCTGGAGGCCACAAAAATAACAAAAGGCTCTGTATCTGTATCGAAACAAAACACATGGGGGGGGGGGAGAATTTCCTCTTCTTCGAGGTGGCAGAGCAGGAGCGGGAGTGGGCGCGATCGGCTGGGCGCCGCCATTTTACACGGCGGGTCAATTAAGGCGCACCCAGAAGCGCTGGGCTCTCTCTGTGCAGGACAGGGGGTGGGGGCGGTAAAAAAGTTTTTCCTCACATCCCCCCTAAACCTCCTGCCCCCTCACCTTGAACTTGTGTCCCCCTCGTGACTGACCCTTCAACCAAGGGGAGCAGCTGCTCCCTATCCACCCTGTCCGTGCCCCTCATAACCTTGTACACCTCGATCATGGTCGCCCCTCAGTCTTCTCTGCTCCAACGTAAACAACCCAAGTCTATCCGACCCTCTCTTCATGACTTAAACATTTCGTCCCAGGCAAACATCCTGGTGAATCTCCTCTGCACCCCCCTCCAGGGTAGAGATGAGAAATGATAAAGGAAAGAAATCACTTGTGGGGGTGTTGTACAGCTCCCCTAACAGTAACCACACGGCAGGGCAGTGTATAAAGGAAGAAATAATAGGATCTTGTCAGAAGGGTACGGTGATAATCATGGGGGAGTTTAATCTATATATCTACCAGGAAAATCTGATGGGCAAAGGTAGCGTAACTGCGGAGTTCATAGATGTTTTCGGGATAGTTTTTGGAGCCAGAGAGCAGGTTATACGAGACCTGGTATTGTGCAATGAGATAGGATTAATTGATGACCTCCTAGTCACCTCCTAATGCACCCCCAGGTAACAGTCATTATATGGTTGAACTTTACATTGAGTTTGAGGCAGAGAAGAGTGGGTCCAAGACTAGTATTTCAAACTTAAATAAGGGCAATAATTAGGACATGAAAGCAGAGCTAGCTAAAGTGAACTGAGGTTAAGGGATAAGTCAATTGAGACGCAGTGGCGGACATTTTAAGGGGATCTTTCAGAATTCACAGGATAGATGGATTCCAACAAGAAAGAAATATTCCAAGGGGAGCGCCCACCATCCGTGATTAACTAAAAAGATTAAGAACAGTATCAAACTTCAAGAAAAAGCATATAATTGTGCAAAGACAGGTGGCTTGTCAGAAGATTGAATAGAATATAAAAATGAGCAAAGAGTGACAAAAAGATTGATGAAGGAAAAATCAGTGTACTAGAGAAAACTAGCTAGAAATATAAAAAGATAGTAAGAGTTTCTATAGATATTGAAACAAAGATAAATTAACAAAGTGAGCATTGGTCCCTTTAGAAAGTGAGTCTGGGAAGTTAATGAGGAAAATTAAGCGGATGGGAGGTGAATTGAGCAAGTAATATCCCAGAAATAGCTGTAAATCAGGAAATGGAAGGAGGGAGGAACTCAGGAAAATTACAGTCACCAGAGAAGTGGTACTGAGTAAATTGTTGGAGCTGTGGGCTGACAGGTGGACTTCATCCTAGAGTCTTAAAAGAAGTGGCTAGTGAGATAGCTGACACGTTGGTTTTAATTTTCCAAAATTCCCTAGGTTTGGAGAAGATTCTATTAGGTTGGAAAATAGTCAATCTAACTCCTTTATTCAAAAAGGGAGGGAGAACATAAAGCAGGAAACTATAGCCAGTTGACTTAACATCTGTCACAGGGAAAATGTTAGAAGCTATTAGTGAGGACGTTATAGCAGGGCACTTAGAAAAAAATCAAGGCCATCAGGCAGAGTCAACATGGTTTTGTGAAAGGGAACTCATGGTTTAACCAATTTTTGGGGGTTCTTTGAAGCAGTCACATGTGGATAAAGGGGAACCAGATTAATGTACTGTACTTAGATTTCCAGAATGCATTCAGTAAAGTGTCATAAAAAAGGTTATTGTGGAAAATAAAAGCTCATGGTGTCAGTGGTAACATAGTGGCATGGATAGAAGGTTGGCTCACTAACAGGAAGCAGGGAGTAGGCATAAACGGGTCATTTTCTGGTTGGCAGGATGTGATGAGTGGTGTGCTACAAGGGATCAGTTCTGGGGCCTCAGGCATTTACTATTTGTATAAATGGCTTGGATGAAGGGGCCGAAGGAATGGGTGTGCTAAATTTGATGATGACACAAAGATAGGTAGGAAAGTAAGTTGTGAGGAGGACATAACAAGGCTGCAAAGGGATATAGACAGGTTAGGTGAGTGAGCAAAGATCTGGCAAATAGAGTAGAATGTGGTAAAATGTGAAATTAAGTTCGTTTTGGCAGGAAGAATAAAAAAGAAGCTATTATCTAAATGGTGAGAGATCGCAGAGCTCTGAGGTGCAGAGGGATCTGGGTGTCCCAGTGCATGAATCACAAAAGGTTAGTGTGCAGGTACAGCAGGTAATAAGGAAAGTGAACAGAATTAATTTATTGTAGGGGAATTGAATACATAAGTAGGGAGGTTATGCTTCAGTTATACAGGGCATTGGTGAGAGCACATCTGGAGCACTGTGTGCAGTACTGGTGTCCTTATTTAAGGAAGGATGTAAATGCATTGGAAGCCGTTCAGCGAATACTAGACTAACACCAGGGATGGCAGCCTGTCGTATGAGGGAAGGTTGGACAGGCCGGGCTTGTATCCGCAGGAGTTTAGAAGAGTGAGAGGCGACTCGATTGAAACCTTTAAGATCCTGAGGGGGACTTGACAGGGCGGATGTGGAGAGGAGGGGGTCAGTGGGAGTGTGGGGTCGTGGTTACAATCGGATCAGCCACCATCTTATTGAATAGCGGAGCAGGCTGGAGGGGCTGAAGGGCCATGTTCCTATGTTATTTCCCATATAAGCCCGTGGCACAGCCGGGACTATTCTCCGAGTCACGCTGTGCGGGACATCGAATAGATTCAGGAGACGAGCAGATGATGAGGTCGGTCCCGGGGGCATTGGGCGCAGGGGGTCTCTGAGGGCGATTGATGTCGAGCCTGGGTTTGCCTGGAATAAGGTCAGAGAAGGCCATTCAGCCCATCTCCCCAGCGCCAGCGCTTTCAAAGAACAGTCCAGATGGTCCCAAACCATCCCCGCCTCCTTCTCCACAGCCCCTGCAATCCTTCTCCCATTAGCTTTTGAATTAGCAGCGATTGAAGCAGCTTTCCCCGACCCTTTCAGGCGTCTCTCTCTCTCTCTCTCTCCTCATCGTAACAATAGAGGCTTTGCAGCTCCGCTGTGACTCTCTTCAATCTGCGCCTTGTTATCAACTCCTTGCTGGGCAAGTTGACCGAGTTTCCCTCTTAAGGACTCTCTCAAGAGCCCTCTGAGTCTTGAATGCCCTCCTGTCAAGGCCTTCACTTCGGCTCCCGGCCCAACAGCCTCGAGGCCGCCCACATTACAGATCAGCTGGAGTAGGAGGTGGGGCCGGTGTAGCATCGAAACAGGGTAGGCCCCTCATCCCCCATCTTCCGTTCAGGGTCCAGCCACTGGAGAGTGTCCGCACCCCCCCCCCCCCCCCCCCCAATCCTCTAACTGTTCCCATCAAACACTCCCAGGACAGGTACATCACGGAGTTAGATACAGAGTAAAGCTCCCTCTACACCGTCCCATCAAACACTCCCAGGACAGGTACAGCACAGGGTTAGATACAGAGTAAAGCTCCCTCTGCACTGTCCCATCAAACACTCCCAGGACAGGTACAGCACGGGGTTAGATACAGAGTAAAGCTCCCTCTACACTGACCCCATCAAACACTCCCAGGACAGGTACAGCACGGGGTTAGATACAGAGTAAATCTCCATCTACACTGTCCCCATCAAATACTCCCAGGACAGGTACATCACGGAGTTAGATACAGAGTAAAGCTCCCTCTACACCGTCCCCATCAAACACTCCCAGGACAGGTAGAGCACGGGGTTAGATACAGAGTAAAGCTCCCTCTACACTGTCCCCATCAAACACTCCCAGGACAGGTACAGTATGGGGTTAGATACAGAGTAAAGCTCCCTCTACACTGTCCCCATCAAACACTCCCAGGACAGGTACAGCACGGGGTTAGATACAGAGTAAGCTCCCTCTACACTGTTCCCATCAAACACTCCCAGGACAGATACAGCGCGGGGTTAGATACAGAGTAAAGCTCCCTCTACACTGTCCCCATCAAACACTCCCAGGACAGGTACAGCACGGGGTTAGATACAGAGTAAAGCTCCCTCTACACCGTCCTCATCAAACTCTCCCAAGACAGGTACAGCACGGGGTTAGATACAGAGTAAAGCTCCCTCTACACCATCCCCATCAAACACTCCCAGGACAGGTACAGCATGGGGTTAGATACAGAGTAAAGCTCCCTCTACACTGTCCCCATCATACACTCCCAGGACAGGTACAGCACGGGGTTAGATACAGAGTAATCTCCCTCTACACTGATTACATCAAACACTCCCAGGACAGATACAGCACAGGGTTAGATACAAATTAAAGCTCCCTCTACACAGGTACAGCACGGCGTTAGATACAGATTAAAGCTCCCTGTACACAGGTACAGCACTGGGTTAGATACAGAGTAAAGCTCCCTGTACACAGGTACAGCACTGGGTTAGATACAGAGTAAAGCTCCCTGTACACAGGTACAGCACAGGGTTAGATACAGAGAAAAGCTCCCTGTACACAAGGTACAGCACAGGGTTAGATACAGAGTAAAGCTCCCTGTACAACAGGTACAGCACGGGGTTAGATACAGAGTAAAGCTCCCTGTACACAGGTACAGCACGGGGTTAGATACAGAGTAAAGCTCCCTGTACACAGGTACAGCACAGGGTTAGACACAGAGAAAGCTCCCTCTACACAGGTACAGCATGGGGTTAGATACAGAGTAAAGCTCCCTGTACACAGGTACAGCACGGGGTTAGATACAGAGTAAAGCTCCCTGTACACAGGTACAGCATGGGGTTAGATACAGAGTAAAGCTCCACGTACACAGGTACAGCACGGGGTTAGATACAGAGTAAAGCTCCACGTACACAGGTACAGCACGGGGTTAGATTACAGAGTAAAGCTCCTGTACACAGGTACAGCATGGGGTTAGATACAGAGTAAAGCTCCCTGTACACAGGTACAGCACGGGGTTAGATACAGAGTAAAGCTCCCTGTACACAGGTACAGCACGGGGTTAAATCCAGAGTAAAGCTCCCTGTACACAGGTACAGCATGCCCGCGAAAGGGAGAGGGAACAGCTACTGAGTGACAATTTATTTTCCTGTATGCTGTCCTGAAATGTAGGGGAGATGAGAAACAGGATGGAAGATTTGCTGTTGATCCAGCGTCTTTCATGATTGTAGGCAATGGGATAGGTCGATGGGTACACCTGGAATCCAATATGAGCACAGCAAGATCCAACGGACAGAAATCTGCTTTTTCTGTTGGTTTTTTTTCGTGATGTTGGATGAGGAGATATATATATTTGCCACAGGGAGAGTTGGTGGGTGGGGGGTGGGGGTGGTGGCAGGGGGTGAGAATGTTTTACACCCACCTGAGCAGGAACAAGGGTTTAAAAGCATTAATCAGAAGGCGGGTACCTCCGACAGTGCGGCACTCCCTCAGCCCTGGCACCAGGAGCATTGTGGCCCCGGGTTACAGGGGCTCAGGTCTCCCCAGCCGGGTAACGACAGGCCTTTTGCCCCACAATCGGTTTTGGTCATCGGCTCCTGGGCAGAGACAAATGCCCAAGGCGACAGCCTGCACCACACCCCCCCCGTCCCCCACCCCTGCCCAACAGGCACCAGGAGGGCCACAGAGGCTGTGGCTCAGGAGGAGGCATTCGAGATCTTTGGCCTGTTACCATAAGAATGGGCCATTCAGCCCCTCTTGAGCCTGTTACACAGGAACAGGAAGAGGCCATTCAGCCCCCTCGAGCCTGTTACACAGGAACAGGAGGAGGCCATTCAGCCCCTCTTGAGCCTGTGACACAGGAACAGGAGGAGGCCATTCAGACCCCTGTCGAGCCTGTGACACAGGGAACAGGAGGAGGCCATTCAGCCCCTGTCGAGCCTGTGACACAGGGAACAGGAGGAGGCCATTCAGCCCCCTCGAGCCTGTGACACAGGGAACAGGAGGAGGCCATTCAGCCCCCTCGAGCCCCTTACCATAGGACAGGAGGAGGCCATTCAGCCCTTGTCGAGCCTGTGACACATGGGAACAGGAGGAGGCTGATTCAGCCCCCTCAAGCCTGTTACACAGGAACAGGAGGAGGCCATTCAGCTCCTCTTGAGCCTGTGACACAGGGAACAGGAGGAGGCCATTCAGCCCCTCTTGAGCCTGTTACACAGAACAGGAGGAGGCCATTCAGCCCCTCGAGCCTGTTACACAGGAACAGGAGGAGGCCATTCAGCCCCCTCGAGCCTGTTACACAGGAACAGGAGGAGGCCAATCAGCCCCTCTTGAGCCTGTGACACAGGAACAGGAGGAGGCCATTCAGCCCCTGTCGAGCCTGTGACACAGGGAACAGGAGGAGGCCATTCAGCCCCTCTTGAGCCTGTGACACAGGAACAGAAGGAGGCCCATTCAGCCCCTGTCGAGCCTGTGACACAGGGAACAGGAGGAGGCCATTCAGCCCCTGTCGAGCCTGTGACACAGGGAACAGGAGGAGGCCATTCAGCCCCCTCGAGCCCCTTACCATAGGAACAGGAGGAGGCCATTCAGCCCTCCTCGAGCCTGTGACACATGGGAACAGGAGGAGGCCATTCAGCCCCTCTTGAGCCTGTGACACATGGGAACAGGAGGTGGCCCATCCAACACCCCCCCGCCACACCCCCCGGAGCCTGTGACACAGCCCGTTCCGACTCAGCGGGCGACGCGTTCATTTGACCTTTTCTCGCCTGCTGTTCCAGAGCGTCGGAGAGCTCGGGCGGCAAGCAGAGCCGCGCGCCGCCGAGGAACAACACCGGCGGATTCCGCCCCCCCCCCCCACCACCACGCCCTGCCCGCCACGCGTCTGTGACCTCGATCTCCAGCCCGCCCAGGGTCCTACGAAGGAGGAGCAGGAGGAGGAGGGGGAGGAGAGGAAGCGAAAGATGGCGGAGGGTGCGGGGAGCCTGACGGAGCTGGAGGAGTCCTTCCGCCGGTTTGCCATCCACGGAGACACCAAGGCCACCGGCCAGGACATGACGGGCAAGAACTTCGCCAAGCTCTGCAAGGACTGCAAGGTGATTGACGGCAAGGCCGTGACAGGCACTGATGTCGACATCGTCTTCACCAAAGTCAAGTGAGTGTCCTTACACACCGCCCCCCCCCCCACCCCATACAACCCCCTCCCCCCCCCACCTCACCTCCACCCCCTCCCCCCCCACCTCACCTCCACCCCAAGCCCGCAACCACGGCGCCGGTCGCCCGAGGTCAAAGTCACATCAGGGCGTCAGAAATTGGGGTGGGAGGAGGCCATTCGGCCCCTCGAACCTGCTGCTCCCCCACCCCACCCCACCCCAGCATTCGATAAGATCGCGGCTGATCCGATTGTGGCCTCCACTCTGCTTCCCTGCCCGTTCCCCTCCCCCTCCCCTTCCCTCCCCTCCCCCCTCCCCCCCCCCCAATAACCCTCGACTCCCCTCGCCGATCGAAACTCTGTCTAACTCGGCCTCGGATATATTCAGTGACCCGGCCTCCGCCGCTCTCCTCGGGCGGGGGGGGGGGGGGGGCGGAGAGAATCCCACAGACTGACCCCCCCCCCCACCCTCTGAGAGAAGAAATTCCTCCTCGTCTCCCTCTTCAATGGGAGACCCCCTCCCCACCTTATTTTTAAGCTGTGCCCCCCCCTCATTCTAGATTCACCCCCACGAGGGGGGAAAACATCCTCTCAGCATCCACCCTGTCAAACCCCCACTCCTCCCCCCCTCAGGATCTTATCCATCTCAATAAGATCCCCTCTCGTTCTTCTAAACCCCAATGGGTACCGGCCCCAACCTGCTCAACCTTTCCCCATGAGACAAACCCCCCCCTTCATCCGGGAATCAGCCCAAGCGAACCTTCTCTGAAAAATTCCACGATTAATGGATTTGAATTTGAATTTAAATTCCACCAGCTGCCGAGGGTGGGATTTGAACCTGTGTTTCACCCCCCGAGAGCATTGGCCCGGGTCTCTGGCTTGTTAGTCCAGTCACGTCACTTTGAGGTCACCTTCTCTCCGATAACTCCCTATGGTGCGGGCAGCAGTGGGGCTGCAAGTAAGCCCCACCGCTGGTTTTGAAGGAGTAAAGTACAAGAGAAAGTGGACGGGGTTACACAGGGAACAGGAGGAGGCCATTCAGCCCCTTGAGCCTGTTACACAGGAACAGGAGGTGGCCATTCAGCCCCTTGAGCCTGTTACACAGGAACAGGATGAGGCCATTCAGCCCACTCGAGCCTGTTACACAGGAACAGGTGGAGGCCATTCAGCCCCCTCGGGCCTGTTACACAGGAACAGGATGAGGCCATTCAACCCCCTCGAGCCTGTTACACAGGAACAGGTGGAGGCCATTCAGCCCCCTCGGGCCTGTTACACAGGGAACAGGAGGAGGCCATTCAGCCCCCTCGAGCCTGTTACACAGGAACAGGATGAGGCCATTCAGCCCCCTCGAGCCTGTTACACAGGGAACAGAAGGAGGCCATTCAGCCCCCCTCGGGCCTGTTACACAGGGAACAGGAGGAGGCCATTCAACCCCCTCGAGCCTGTTACACAGGAACAGGAGGAGGCCATTCAACCCCCTCGAGCCTGCTACACAGGAACAGGAGGAGGCCATTCAGCCCCCTCGAGCCTGTTACACAGGAACAGGATGAGGCCATTCAGACCCCCTCAAGCCTGTTACACAGGGAACAGAAGGAGGTCATTCAGCCCCCTCGGGCCTGTTACACAGGGAACAGGAGGAGGCCATTCAGCCCCCTCGAGCCTGTTACACAGGAACAGGAGGAGGCCATTCAACCCCCTCGAGCCTGCTACACAGGAACAGGTGGAGGCCATTCAGCCCCCTCGAGCCTGCTACCGTCACCCCATAAGGTAAGGAGACCAGAACTCTGCGCAGTACTCCGGCTGCAGACTCGCCAACGCCCTGTCCAGTTGTAGCAAGACTTCCCTACTATTTAAACTCCACCCCCCTCACAGGGGTGCAAGATTGCAGTGATTGCAGGCACTACCCCCCCACCCTCCACCCCACCCACCCCCCTCCCCCACCACCACAGCCTCCCACTCCGCACCTCGCGAACACGCCAGGAGAGCTTCCCATCAAAAAGCCTTTGGGCATGAAAGGCCCCGGCGCGCCACTTTGGCAAGCTTTTTGCGGCTTGGGAGGCGTCCCCCGAGGCGAGCATCGGCAGCGCCGTCGCCGTGCAGGTAGACGTGCACAGCAAGATCCCACAGCCCGCTGACGGACGCGTCGCCCCGTCTGTTCCTTTGTGACGTTGGCTGAGGGTTACGTAGCCGGCCTGGGACTCCCGGTGGAGGTGTGAGGGCGGGTGGGGATGGGGCGGGGGGGGGGGGCAGAGGGCAGCACCCCACCCACCCACCGCCCCCCACCTCGCCACTTCGCAAACCTCCACCTCCCCGAAGTACCCGCCCCGCCGCCTAACCCCACGCCACCCCATTTCCCACGCCACACTGCTGACCTTCCAATATTGGGGTCCCTGGAGAAAACAGCAGGAGGAGGGAGGGGGGTGGGGGATGTGCTGCCTTCCCAGCAAGCCAGCCCGAGAGGCCTAGTTATGCCCCACCCACGGTTGAGTGGTAAGCCCTTGTTACTCGCGGATGGCGTGTTTGATACCATCCAATCTCCGGCCAGGGCCTTTCAGGGGGCAGTTCAGAACCAACCATGTAGGACCAACCCAGGTGTCACATCAACCCGGGCCAAGAAAGAATGGCAGGTTCACACCCCAAAAGGACATCAGCGAATGAAGAAGATGCCATTATGTTGAATGGGCCCTCAGGGAGATATCTGTACACTGACTGGTGTCTCTCAGTCCCCCCTCTCACTCAGGGAGATATCTGTACACTGACTGGTGTCTCTCAGTCCCCTCTCTCTCAGGAAGATATCTGTACACTGACTGGTGTCTCTCAGTCACCTCTCCCTCAGGGAGATATCTGTACACTGACTGGTGTCTCTCAGTCACCTCTCCCTCAGGGAGATATCTGTACACTGACTGGTGTCTCTCAGTCCCCTCTCTCTCAGGGAGATATCTGTACACTGACTGGTGTCTCTCAGTCCCCTCTCTCTGAGGGAGATATCTGTACACTGACTGGTGTCTCTCAGTCCCCTCTCTCTCAGGGAGATATCTGTACACTGACTGGTGTCTCTCAGTCCCCCCTCTCTCTCAGGGAGATATCTGTACACTGACTGGTGTCTCTCAGTCCTCTCTCTCTCAGGGAGATAAATGTACACTGACTGGTGTCTCTCAGTCCCCTCTCCCTCAGGGAGATATCTGTACACTGACTGGTGTCTCTCAGTCCCCTCTCTCTCAGGGAGATATCTGTACACTGACTGGTGTCTCTCAGTCCCCTCTCCCTCAGGGAGATATCTGCACACTGACTGGTGTCTCTCAGTCCCCTCTCCCTCAGGGGAGATATCTGTACACTGACTGGTGTCTCTCAGTCCCTCTCCCTCAGGGAGATATCTGTACACTGACTGGTGTCTCTCAGTCCCCTCTCTCTCTCAGGGAGATATCTGTACACTGACTGGTGTATCTCAGTCCCCTCTCTCTCAGGGAGATATCTGTACACTGACTGGTGTCTCTCAGTCCCCTCTCTGCAGGAGATATCTGTACACTGACTGGTGTCTCTCAGTCCCCTCTCCCTCAGGGAGATATCTGTACACCGACTGGTGTCTCTCAGTCCTCTCTCTCTCAGGAGATATCTGTACACTGACTGGTGTCTCTCAGTCCCCTCTCTCTCAGGGAGATATCTGTACACTGACTGGTGTCTCTCAGTCGCCTCTCCCTCAGGGAGATATCTGTACACCGACTGGTGTCTCTCAGTCCTCTCTCTCTCAGGGAGATATCTGTACACTGACTGGTGTCTCTCAGTCCCCCCTCTCTCAGGGAGATATCTGTACACTGACTGGTGTCTCTCAGTCGCCTCTCTCTCAGGAGATATCTGTACACTGACTGTGGTCTCTCAGTCCCCTCTCTCTCAGGGAGATATCTGTACACTGACTGGTGTCTCTCAGTCCCCTCTCTCTCAGGGAGATATCTGTACACTGACTGGTGTCTCTCAGTCGCCTCTCTCTCAGGGAGATATCTGTACACTGACTGGTGTCTCTCAGTTCCCTCTCCTCTCAGGAGATATCTATACACTGACTGGTGTCTCTCAGTTCCCTCTCTCTCAGGGAGATATCTATACACTGACTGGTGTCTCTCAGTCCCCCTCTCCCTCAGGGAGATATCTGTACACTGACTGGTGTCTCTCAGTCACCTCTCCCTCAGGGAGATATCTGTACACTGACTGGTGTCTCTCAGTCGCCTCTCTCTCAGGGAGATATCTGTACACTGACTGGTGTCTCTCAGTCCCCTCTCTCTCAGGGAGATATCTGTACACTGACTGGTGTCTCTCAGTCCCCCCTCTCTCAGGGAGATATCTGTACACTGACTGGTGTCTCAGTCACCTCTCCCTCAGGGAGATATCTGTACACTGACTGGTGTCTCTCAGTCGCCTCTCTCTCAGGGAGATATCTGTACACTGACTGGTGTCTCTCAGTCCCCTCTCTCTCAGGGAGATATCTGTACACTGACTGGTGTCTCTCAGTCCCTCTCTCTCAGGAGATATCTGTACACTGACTGGTGTCTCTCAGTCCCCTCTCTCTCAGGGAGATATCTGTACACTGACTGGTGTCTCTCAGTCCCCTCTCCCTCAGGGAGATATCTATACACTGACTGGTGTCTCTCAGTCCCCTCTCTCTCAGGGAGATATCTGTACACTGACTGGTATCTCTCAGTCCCCTCTCCCTCAGGGAGATATCTGTACACTGACTGGTGTCTCTCAGTCCTCCTCCCTCAGGAGATATCTGTACACTGACTGGTGTCTCTCAGTCCCCTCTCTCTCAGGGAGATATCTGTACACTGACTGGTGTCTCTCAGTCCCCCCTCTCTCAGGGAGATATCTGTACACTGACTGGTGTCTCTCAGTCGCCTCTCTCTCAGGGAGATATCTGTACACTGACTGGTGTCTCTCAGTCCCCTCTCTCTCAGGGAGATATCTGTACACTGACTGGTGTCTCTCAGTCCCCTCTCTCTCAGGGAGATATCTGTACACTGACTGGTGTCTCTCAGTCGCCTCTCTCTCAGGGAGATATCTGTACACTGACTGGTGTCTCTCAGTTCCCTCTCTCTCAGGGAGATATCTATACACTGACTGGTGTCTCTCAGTTCCCTCTCTCTCAGGGAGATATCTATACACTGACTGGTGTCTCTCAGTCCCCTCTCCCTCAGGGAGATATCTGTACACTGACTGGTGTCTCTCAGTCACCTCTCCCTCAGGGAGATATCTGTACACTGACTGGTGTCTCTCAGTCGCCTCTCTCTCAGGGAGATATCTGTACACTGACTGGTGTCTCTCAGTCCCCTCTCTCTCAGGGAGATATCTGTACACTGACTGGTGTCTCTCAGTCCCCCCTCTCTCAGGGAGATATCTGTACACTGACTGGTGTCTCAGTCACCTCTCCCTCAGGGAGATATCTGTACACTGACTGGTGTCTCTCAGTCGCCTCTCTCTCAGGGAGATATCTGTACACTGACTGGTGTCTCTCAGTCCCCTCTCTCTCAGGGAGATATCTGTACACTGACTGGTGTCTCTCAGTCCCCCTCTCTCTCAGGGAGATATCTGTACACTGACTGGTGTCTCTCAGTCCCCTCTCTCTCAGGGAGATATCTGTACACTGACTGGTGTCTCTCAGTCCCCTCTCCCTCAGGGAGATATCTATACACTGACTGGTGTCTCTCAGTCCCCTCTCTCTCAGGGAGATATCTGTACACTGACTGGTATCTCTCAGTCCCCTCTCCCTCAGGGAGATATCTGTACACTGACTGGTGTCTCTCAGTCCTCCTCCCTCAGGGAGATATCTGTACACTGACTGGTGTCTCTCAGTCCCCTCTCTCTCAGGGAGATATCTGTACACTGACTGGTGTCTCTCAGTCCACTCTCTCTCAGGGAGATATCTGTACACTGACTGGTGTCTCTCAGTCCCCTCTCCCTCAGGGAGATATCTGTACACTGACTGGTGTCTCTCAGTCCCCTCTCTCTCAGGGAGAGATCTGTACCCTGACTGGTGTCTCTCAGTCCCCCCTCTCTCAGGGAGATATCTGTACACTGACTGGTGTCTCTCAGTCCCCTCTCCCTCAGGGAGATATCTGTACACTGACTGGTGTCTCTCAGTCCCCTGTCCCTCAGGGAGATATCTGTACACTGACTGGTGTCTCTCAGTCCCCTCTCTCTCAGGGAGATATCTGTACACTGGACTGGTGTCTCTCAGTCCCCTCTCTCTCTCTCAGGGAGATATCTGTACACTGACTGGTGTCTCTCAGTCCCCTCTCTCTCAGGGAGATATCTGTACACTGACTGGTGTCTCTCAGTCCCCCCTCTCTCAGGGAGATATCTGTACACTGACTGGTGTCTCTCAGTCCCCTCTCCCTCAGGGAGATAACTGTACACTGACTAGTGTCTCTCAGTCCCTCTCTCCCTCAGGGAGATATCTGTACACTGACTGGTGTCTCTCAGTCCCCTCTCTCTCAGGGAGATATCTGTACACTGACTGGTGTCTCTCAGTCCCCCCCTCTCTCTCAGGGAGATGTCTGTGCACTGACTGGTGTCTCTCAGTCCCCTCTCCCTCAGGGAGATATCTGTACACTGACTGGTGTCTCTCAGTCCTCCTCCCTCAGGGAGATATCTGTACACTGAATGGTGTCTCTCAGTCCCCTCTCCCTCAGGGAGATATCTGTACACTGACTGGTGTCTCTCAGTCCTCTCTCTCTCAGGGAGATATCTGTACACTGACTGGTGTCTCTCAGTCCCCTCTCTCTCAGGGAGATATCTGTACACTGACTGGTGTCTCTCAGTCCCCCCTCTCTCAGGGAGATATCTGTACACTGACTGGTGTCTCTCTGTCCCCTCTCCCTCAGGGAGACATCTGTACACTGACTGGTGTCTCTCTGTGTCCACTCTCCCTCAGGGAGATATCTGTACACTGACTGGTGTCTCTCAGTCCCCTCTCCCTCAGGGAGATAACTGTACACTGACTGGTGTCTCTCAGTCCCCTCTCCCTCAGGGAGATATCTGTACACTGACTGGCAGCAGCACCCTGCCCACAACATTCAGCAGGCGTCCCCTCTCTTTCTCTGCAGGGCCAAGGCCGCTCGGGTCATCACGTTCGAGGAGTTCCAGCAGGCGCTGAAGGAACTGGCTAAGAAGAGGTTCAAGGAGCTGTCGGAGGGCGAGGCCCAGGAGGCTGTCTACGCGCTCGTCGCTGGGAAGGAACCAACGCTGGTGGGGATCACGGTGGGTATGGAGGTGCATCCGGCGGCATGGGGTGGAGGGGGGGGGTGGGTGGGGGGTGTGAGCCGTGAGGGCCCACCAGCTCCTCCACCCCCAAACCCATCCCTAATTGCCCCTCGAACTGAAGCGTCCCGCTCGGTTACTTTTGGAGGCGGGGGGTGGGGCGGGTGTTGGGTGGGGGTGTCTGTTCAGAGCCAACCGTGTCGCAGTTCGTTGGGGGTGGGGTGTGGGGAAGGGAGCGGGGCGGGGTGTGGGGAGAGGTGGGGTCTGGAGTCACGTGTAGGCCAGACCGGGGTAAGGACGGCAGATTTTTCCCCTTCCCTAAAGGGGGTTGGGCGGGGGGGGGTGGGTGGGCGGGGGGCGGTCAGTGCACCTGATGAGTCCTTACATGACGCATTTAGTCTCCGCAGGCCAGACCCGCTTCAGAATTCTGAACCTTGTCGATTGAGTTTGAATCCCGCTTGCTGCCCCATCGCTGGTGGGATTGGAACCCGTGACCCCCACCGGCCCACCCCCACCCCCCTCCCATCCCCTCCCTTTCAAGAGCATAAACCTGGGTACCTCTGGGTTACTCGTTCAGCGGCGTCACCGCCAAACCCAATCCGTGGGCAGCGAGCTCCCCGCAAAGCAGCTACGGTACGCCCAGGTCATCGCTTTCCTTCGGCGAGTTGGGCTGGGGGCTTCAGTGTTGGCGCCAAGGACAGGGGGCAGGGCGCCAAGGACAGGGGGCAGGACTCCCCTTCCCCCCCGCCGCACTGCCCGTCAGCCCCCACCCCAACCCACCCCACCGGCCCCACCGCCATGCTCCCTTTCCAAAGGGCTCCCCGGTTGACCTTTTACCCCAACCCAAGAGGGCCCCATCGGCCGCGCCTCGTCCCGCCGGCGCGGCATTCCCTTGGCGCTGGCGCCCGGGAGCTCAAGGCTTTGGGGGAAGGGGGACTCAAATCTAACCCCCCCCCCCACCCCCCACCCCCGCCTGGCCTTCCGACTCTGAGGCAAGGCCGCTGACTCGGTTGACCCGTCTCGGGTGTCGGCTGAGGAGGGGAGGTGGAGGGGGGGGGGTGGCAGGGGGGGTGGAGGTCACAGGTCGGCCAGTGCGCCACCACGTCCGAGGGCTGAGCGCCCAGGGAGGGGGGTGGGCTTGGCGGCGAGAGTTAGGGGGCTTTCGAAACCTCCTTTCGCCTGCTGAAGAGTGGCCCAAGTCCAGCCCGGCGAGAGGCGACAGGGCTCGCAAATCCCTCGGACGCTCCGTCGCCAACGGTCCTGAGTGGATAGTTGCCTGGCGGGGCTTGCTGAAAAGAGAGGCGAGCTGTTGAAGCACGTGCCACCTGGGAGGGCAGAAGAAGAGACCACTCGGCCCCTCCGGCCTGCCCCCACCCCCCCCCCCCCCCCCCCCCCCCCCGTTCAGAAAGATGGCGGCCGGGCTGAACGTGACCTCGGCTCCACATTCCCGCCGACCCCCGATAACCTTTCAACCCCCCCCCCCCCGCCTCGCTTACCAAGGACCTATCCCGCTCCACGTCGAAAACATACAAAGGCTCCGCCTCCTTTCGAGGAAGAGAGTCCCGAAAGGCTCACCCGACCCTCTGAGCGAAAAGATTTCCCCCCCCGTCGTCTCCGTCCAAAAAAATGGGGACCATCCCCTGCACCCCCCCCCCCCCCGCCCCCTTAGTCCCAACAAGAGGAAAGGTCCCCTCTCCGCGTCCACCCTGTCGCGGCCCCTCGGGATCTTAGAGGCTTCAATCGAGTCGCCCCCTTGCTCTTCCGAGTTCTGCTTTGCCCCGCGTGAGGAAAGAGGCGCCGATCGATTGGCAAGTCGAACCTGATTGGCTGAGGTGTTGCCGCCGGAGAACGCACCAGGGAAACTGTTGAGCCCCCCCCCCCCCCCCCCACCACCCCGCCCCCCCCACCCCCCCTCGCTTTTGCTTTTTGCTTGATCCTCTATAACACACAAAAGCCTGGCCACGCTCCTGCGGCCTGCGGAGCATACGTCCCCCACGCAGGTACATGCACTCCCTTTGAAATTGGGCATTCTTGCAGCTGTCCCGATGAGCGCCAGACGAGAAGCTTCAACAGCCCGTCTCCCCTTTGGTCCCTCCGCGACACCCAAGCGCCCGAACGAGTGGGCGATCCAACGCCAGCTCGGCCTCCCCCCTGGCCACCCCTGGGAGGGCTGCTTTAACCCCGCCAGGCGGGCATAAACGATTATGCCACGCACCTACACCTCCCACCCCCCCAAACCCTGCCCCTCCTTACTCGCCATCCTTTCCTTGGGTCAAAGGGAACAGCTCCCAAGGGCCCCCCGATTGTGGGAACGGGAGAGAGAGAGAGAGAGAATGCCCTGTGGATGGGCACCTTCTCCCTCCAGCCCCGGGCAGCCCATCGCTCGCCCGCTGAGGGCCTCAGGCCCGGCCTGGCTGAAATATACCAGGCTGAGAGGGTTTAAAAAAAAAACACATGTATGTTTTTTTATCTGTTCTTGGGTTGAGAGGAAGTGGGCTTCTCTGACAGGGCCCAACATTTATTGCCCCCATCCCCCTAATTGCCCCCTTGAGGAGGTGGTGGTGGGTGAGCTGCCTTCTTGAGCCGCTGCGGTCCCCTGTGGTGTAGGTACACCCACCGTGCTGTTAGGGAGGGAGTTCCCAGGATTTTGACCCGCTGACAGTGAACGGACGGCTGATATATTCCCAAATCGGGACGGCGAGTGCGGCTCGGAGGGGAACTTCCAGGTGGGGGTGTTCCCCGTGCGTCTGCTGCCCTCGTCCTTCTAGACGGTAGCGGACGTGGGTTTGGAAGGTGCTGTCGAAGGAGCCTCGGTGAGTTGCTGCAGTGCATCTTGTAGATGGTACACACACTGCTGCTACTGTGCGTCGGTGGTGGAGGGAGTGAATGTTGGTGGATGGGGTGCCGATCGAGCGGGGGCTGCTTTGTCCTGGACGGTGTCGAGCTTCTCGTGTGTTGTGGGAGCCGCACTCATCCAGGCAAGTGGGGGGGAGTGTCCCATCACACTCCTGACTTGTGTCTTGTAGATGGTGGACAGGCTTTGGGGGGGAGTCAGGAGGTGAGAGACTCTCCGCAGGATTCCCAGCCTCTGACCTGCTCTTGTAGCCACAGTATTTATATGGCTGGTCCTGGGTTCAGTTTCTGGTCAATGGTGACCCTGGATGTGGACAAGGTGCATAGTTTGAACTTCTATTTCCTCAACGCTGGAGAGCTGAGGGGTGATCTAACTTAGGGCTTTAAGGTGATTGAAGGACTCGATAAGGTGGAGAGAGAGAGAGGAACTATTTCCTCTGGTGTGTGAAAGTGCAGGCGAAGACAGCTGAACATTAAAATTTGAACCAGGAACCCACTCTGGAAACAAAGGGTTGTGGAAATCTGGAACTTTCTCCCTCAACACGCTGTTGAGACGAGGGGGCATGGGGGGGGGGGGGGGCGTGAATAAATTTCGAAGCAGACACTGAGACAATTTTGCTGGGTGAGGGTCTTAAGGGATTATAGAAGGAAGGTAGATGGAGTTAAGCTACAGATCGACCATGAACACGGTGAAAGGCTCGAGAGGTTGAATGGCCTCCTCCTGTTTTCTGTGTAACAGGTTCGGAGGGGGCTGAATGGCCTTTTCCTGTTCCTTTGTAACAGGCTTAAAGGGGCTGAATGGCCTCCTCCTGTTGCTGTGTAACAAGCTCAAGAGGGGCTGAATGGCCTCCTCCTGTTCCCTGTGTAACAGGCTCAAGAGGGGGCTAAATGGTCTCCTCCTGTTCCTGTGTAACAGGCTCGAGGGGACTGAATGGCCTCCTCCTGTTCCTGTGTAACAGGCTCAAGGGGCTGAATGGCCTCCCCCGTTCCTGTGTAACAGGCTCGATGGGGCTGAATGGCCTCCTCCTGTTCCTGTGTAACAGGATCGAGGGGACTGAATGGCCTCCTCCTGTTCCTGTGTAACAGGCTCAAGGGGCTGAATGGCCTCCCCCGTTCCTGTGTAACA